>JBBPBX010008634.1:6531-36979 GCA_038048925.1 Garcialebias charrua
AATCTAAGTTTGTGCTAATACAATTACTGTATAGAAAGTTGTCCTAATCAATCCATGCAGCAACAGTCTTTGAGCTCTGCTCCATGTGTTTGTGCATCAATACAGAGGAAGTAAACAAATCTTTAACTTTATCTGAAAACAAGGAAGCTGGAGTCCATTTTCTAATGGACACTGAAAAGCTACTTGGTTGAATCAATATACAAGACAGAAAAAAAAATTCTGTCTCAAAATGGTGGAATCTGGAAGCTCTCCCCTGCCACAACCTTGTCTACCTCAGGTTCCTCTTCTACACTGTAGCCGTTTACGCATTTGCCGGCCCTCCCCGGCTCTCCCTGGCTCCTCCCTGCTTCTAACCCGGGTTCTGCATGTTCGCATTTTCCTTTTTTTCCCCGACTCCGCCCTCGTCATGGAACCATCTCCTCCGTGGTTCCAATCGGGCTCAGTTCTCCGGGCCCAGTTCACGTCATTTACTGCTCACATTTGATTCGTTGTTTGCAGCAGGGGCTGGACTGCTTCGTGTAGGGGCTGGACCAGAGGGCGTGACTAGCTGCGTGTTGAGTCATCAACTGCGACTGCTGTTAACCTCGCGTTCTAACAACAACAACCTCCATTTTAGAAAACATCATGTCTACTTCCAAAGCCCCCGCTGCGTGCGTTCCGTGGTCAAACGATGAAGTAAGCTTCTTCCTAAATTACCTCGCAGACGAGCGTGTGCAGAGGGAGCTGGACAGCAGCACACGAAATGAAAAAGTTTTCAAGCGTGCGTCTGAGGAAATGGCTGTGGCTGGCTTCACTCGGACCTCCAAGCAATGCCGGGAGAAGCTAAAGAAGATGAAATCAGACTACCGGACCATGAAAGACCATAACGGTAAAAGTGGACGAGGAAGGAAGGATTGGCGCTGGTTCAATAAAATGGACGAGATCTTTGGAAAACGGCCATCCAGCAACGGTAGCCAAATGGCTCTCGACTCAGCCACCCAAATGTTGGAGAGCGAGATGGAAGGTGAGCTGTTGTTACTTGTGTTTATTAGTCATCTTTTGTCTTCCTAAATAAACTGAAAAACGTGTACAGGCTGCTGGGTTTGTGGCTACTTTTCTGGCTAGCTATTGTTAAGCCACGCTTGAGGCAGCAGCTAGCCTCTTAGCACAACAGGCTAGCTAGCCTAGCACAACAGGCTAACGTAGTTCGTGTAACGTGTGTTTTTTCTTTTAAATTAGATCATTCGACGCCGTCTTCAACGCCAGCAGAAACTCCTGAGTCCTCTTCTACCGCTTCAGAGGAGCAAACGGGTGAATTGTGTTCACAACCAACCACACCACCAGTGTGCTCAGCTGGGAGGGCCTCAACTCCGGACTCCGCGGCCTCTGCTTCACGTGCTCAGCCAGGTGGGCTCAGTGTTTGTTTATGTAATGAAAATAACCCGCAAAAAAATAAATGTAATTCTAGCATAAAGACTGAACTTCTAACTAACTAGCAAACTAACAATACCTTTGGGAGTACATATAACTGTAGACAACTTTCTACTTGTTCTCAAAATGTGTGTATGTCATTTAATTAATCAATGTTTGACATATTAATAAAGGAATTAATAAATACGTTTCCGACACAAAACAATACTGTACATACTTAAATAAAAGTAGAAATATATGTCCTACATAATGCTGAAGAAAACAATTAAATATCTAAATAGATGAAGTAGATAAAGTACTATATAAAGTAGAAATATATATTTTAATGATAAATAAAATCATAAATATATGTATTGTTTATTATTTCAACAAGCAGAATTACATTGATAAGAAAAAGGAGAAGCTAAAAAATGCAAAGCAAAATATTTTAATATATTTTCAGAAAATCATGTGTTAAAAGTAATAAGCAGAAATATAAATATGATGAATATATATATTTCTGCTTTTATTTCTTATTATGTCAGTTTGGTCCTTCATAGACAGAAGTATTTCCAAATGTGTGTGTAATTTCCAATGCTCTGTGTTGGTTTTCAGGTTTGCGTTTCAGGAAACGCACCACACGCAACACCTCATATGCAGATTACATCCTGGCAATGCATGAGGAGTCTCGTGAGGACCGGATCCTGCAAGACCGCATTATGGACCGGCAGGTGGAGGAAGTACAGAAGGATCGGGAGCAGGAGGCCACCATCCGTCAACAGGAGATGGCGAACCGGAAGGCAGACGCTGGGAGCATGAGGCTGATTGCACGTCAGCAGAAACGCATAGCCGACTCCTTTGCCAAGCTTGTGGATGTGCTGGCTGCCAGAAAGTGAATTATTTATGTTTATGTTTATAAAATTGGTTCATTTTTTTTTACAAAAGAAGCAATACAAGACAATCTCATAATGATAGTGTACAAAAATGTAAAAAAATGGAAGATAGCAGAAAGAAGAGTAAATCTTATTATATCTGCTCCTTATCTCCAACAATCAGATTAAACGACAGTAGTCGAACCATGTAAACAATAATAATCTTCAACCAACTTTTTCCAACAATCAGGTTAAACAATAATATTCTTCAACCAACAGTACAAAATTATTAACTCTTTTTTAATTTTCTAACTAATACTAATACAGTACAAAATGACTAACACTTTCTAATTTTCTAACTAATTCAGTACACATTACGTTATTTCGCATATATATTTTTTAACACATTTATTTTGATCATTTTTTTAAATGTAAACATTGACTTGGCATTTTTAACTACATTCTCCAAGCCATTCCATAATCTAATTCCCTGAATTGAGGTAGAACGTCCATTCAAAATAGTTCTGAATTGTGGTTTTACAAACAACTCAGTTCCCTTAACATAACAACTTTGTCTTTTAACAAAGTGCATTTGGATATTTAAAGGTAATGCATTATTTTGAGCTCTATACATAACTGATAAAATATTATAGTCTACCAAATCATGGAACTTCAATAATTTTAGGTGATAAAATAATGTACTTGATGGATGACGGTAATGCTTTCTAGAGATAATTCTTACAGCTCTTTTCTGTAATACAAAAATAGGCTTTGTGATTGTGATTTGATATAAGCTTGAAGATTTTATCCTTTTTCATATTCTTTTAAATATTGGGTGTGCATTTTTGGGTTGTTTGTTAGGTTGTAATGCTGTTTATTTCAGTCTTCCTAGTTGTTTTTCTACGCTATCATTCTTGTGCAATAAACTTATTTCTTAAAATTTTGCTTTACTTGCACATGGCTGTGATCAGCAAACACATAAATAAATTAGATGGATTGGGCAGTGGCAGAACATATACATTACATGTACAGTACATATACTGTATACAGTACATATACTGTATACAGTACATGTACAGTACTGTATACAGTACATGTACAGTACTGTATACAGTACATGTACAGTACTGTATACAGTACATGTACAGTACTGTATACAGTACATGTACAGTACTGTATACAGTACTGTATACAGTACATGTACTGTATACAGTACATGTACAGTACTGTGTACATTACTGTATACAGTACATGTACAGTACTGTATACAGTACTGTATACAGTACATGTACTGTATACAGTACATGTACTGTATACAGTACATGTACTGTATACAGTACATGTACAGTATACAGTACATGTACAGTACATGTACAGTACATTTACTGTATACAGTACATGTACAGTATACAGTATATGTACAGTATACAGTCCATATGCTGTATACAGTACATATACTGTATACAGTGCATGTACTGTATACAGTATTTTAACCGTATACAGTACAAATACTGTATACAGTATTTTAACTGTATACAGTACATATACTGTATACAGTACATATACTGTATACAGTACATATACTGTATACAGTACATATACTGTATACAGTACATGTACAGTACTGTATACAGTACATGTACAGTACTGTATACAGTACATGTACAGTACTGTATACAGTACTGTATACAGTACATGTCGACCTGTGTTCTCTTTCCTCCACTCTTATAGGTCACTTTATGTCCCTCCCTCTTTTGGAAATAAGTGTTGACTACGGTACATCCATTTCCATCCTGCAAAACCCACCATTGTCTGCCATTCCTGGTTCCTTTCCTTGACACCAGACTTGCCCATCACTTCCTCATCTGCTGTTTCCTTCACCAGCATGACCACTGAACTCCATTCTGATCCCCATTTCCTCCACTCTTGTAATACTCTCTCACTTCATCTAGATCAGAGGTGCTCAGAACGTTGATCGTGAGCTACTGGTCGATCGCGGAGGCATTACTGGTCGATCGCAGCGTGACATTATTATTTTTATTTTTTTACCCGCAGCGTGACATTAAAAAATTGTCAGCCAATCAAACATCCCGTCACTTGATTGACATACAGGGCAACCAATCAGATGAGAGCTATAGGTCATTGCTCATGCAGCACCAAAAAACAATGGTGCGAAGGCAAAACGCAGCAAAACATACAAGCGAAAACAATCAGATTTCGGACTGTTCATGGAAAATACGACATCGAATTCCCACCGAAAAGCCAGCTGAGAAAGAGAAAGGTGGAGGAACTAAAATCCCAGTTCAAACAGCAGCAACTTCAAAAGCGAAACGCCGCCACCGAAGCAACGCTCCGGCCCGGGTGAGTGAAGCTGTGATGTTTCTCTGCACGCTTAAGAAACATACTGGTTGGGAGTTGACGGTGCTTTATTATTCAAATCATACGAGACACTTTTCATACAGCATAACCTTGACTACTCTGCACTTTTCCCTGTCCCGCAGCGCGCGCGTTTGTGTCACACTCTTTCGTGGTGCGTTCAGGGACAGTCTGTAAAATAAAAGCATAAGCACCGCTGTATAAATTAAATCTCTCCGTACCAAAAGAGCCATTTTTATGCCTTCGTTCACTAAATTAAACGTGTCCGGAGCCATAACAACCTGCTAAAACTGTGGTTATCAACTGGTGGCCTGTGGACCACTTTAGATTTGCTGGAGGGGGCTTTCAGAGATGACATCATAAAGTAAAAAATATCTAATGATTTTTTAACATTTATTAAAGTAAAAGACCAGATTCTTATAAAGAAGGGGGTGGGGATCAGTTTCTACCATCTTTTTTTAAATACATTTAAAAAAATCTATATTGCTGTCACCACCACCCGGCACATCCTGTGGTCCCTGCGGGCGACCAGGTGCCCGCGGGCACCACGTTGGTGACCCCTGATTTATTATATGTGTTGTGCAATATTGGCTTATTCAGTTATGCAAGGTACATCAACATACATTTTACATAAAAAGAATCCTTAATACATTTGGAGATAATTATATGTTTTGCATTTTTGTAGATCATTTTGAATTGGTTGTTTTATAAGTAACTCGCATGCTGAAAAAGTGTGAGCACCCCTGATCTAGATCATTTCAGAACATCCATTTTCCCTCTACATCACATCTAGTTTAGAGTTGCTACCCTCAGTCCTACACTTGACTTTTTTTTTCTCCCTCTGTCTCCAGATAAGTTTTTTCCCCCTCGACTGACAGTAGCACAGTTTCTGCTGGAAACCTGTTTATAAACAGCTCTGATGGTGGTTGTTGTGAACTTGAGCCTCGACTGATCCAGTATGGTGTCCCTTAGATGAACTTGCAGGTTAGTTTTGGCAAAAGTGTTTTGGTGCCTTTCCTGACACAACCAGCATCATTTACCAGGCTTGGGACCAGCACAGGAGCTCCACTGGCTTCTGCTCCCTACTGAAAATGCATTTCAAAACTGTAACAATGAAAGGATTGAACCATTATTAACAAAGACTCCATGCATGATACCTAAGGACCATTGAAGGTGTGGCTACTTTTACCAAAATTTCCGGTGTATAGGTCGCACCTTTTATGGGTTTTTTCAAGGCCTGCGACCTATAATCCGATGCGACCTATTTATGGATTTTTTTCCATATTTTTAGACCAATTTTTGACTCAGATATCAGCCTTTTTCACTTTTGCAGAAAAATTGTGCAGTACCACTTTTGGCCACTAGGGGCACTGTGGCGCTGTGCAGTACCACTTCCAGTGGAGTACACCGACCCAAGAAGAAGAAGAAGACCGTTTCCAGCACAGTTAATATATACACTAGATAAGACATCCCCGCTGTTGGCCAATGGAGACCGACATCGTCAGACGGCGGCCATCTTGCCACAGACAGAACGCCCACTCTTAACATGAATGTGAATGGGGCATTTACTATTAAAATAACCATAACTTGCTTAATTTTCAACCGATTTTAAAACGGTTTGGTTTGTTATAAATGTGAGAGATGTTGTTATAATATGGTATACTTAAGATGGACGTTCACATGAAAATAACGTTATATAGACACTGTATTGCACTAGCAATATACACAATAAGATTATATTTACATCTATTTATAAATACATGTTTATTTCCAGCGAAATTAACTGACATATGTTACAATGCTAATAAATATTTAATACTATTTCATCATAAATAGCATTATTATTAGTGGTATGAAAATAATTTATGCCAATTTTTTCCCTACACATGCAAATATTATGTAATATTAAATACATTATTACACAAACCTTGGTCAATATGTGTAGTTTATTTTTTTTAGATACATGAAAAGATTTAATAATCGGGAGATATAAATAAACAAACAAACAGAAATAAACATCTGATAGTGTGACAAGACTCTCAGTCCCTCGGTGCAACAGTAACTATTTAAACATTAAAACACTGAAACATATAATAAACATAAGCATAAAATAGTAAAACTGTAACACTGTCCTGAGTTTTTGCATAGTGGTAAATGAGTATGAAAATTTACACCAACTCTAAAACTAAAACACTAAACATTTAATGAACATAATACTGTCCTGAGTTTTTGCATACTAGTATAAAAAGTATAAAAGTATAAAAGTACAGTATAACTATAAAATAAACTAAAGGTTCTAGCATTGACATCTCATTATTTGACCATCATTTCAGTTTTTGAATATTATATGCTGAATGTTAGCACTACAGGTAATAGGTCAAATCTAGTATAAGTCAACCTCTACCTGAAATGTACACAAGTGTGTTTTCCACAAGACCATCGAAGCGGCTGGGAAGGTAGCTGTGGTCATGTATAAGAGCAGGAATGTCAGCAAACGGTGATGGAAGATCTTCTTCTTCTACAGAGGACATGTCTACAGCTGACAGGTTTGTTGATGTGTCAATGTGGTAGAACTGGTCAGCAGAGGACATTGGTTCAACTGGTTGGGACTCTGTCTCATCCTGTGCGGTCACATTGCCTTTTATGCTTGGTTTAACACCACACCGGGCCATCAGCTTTCTGAAAATGTTCTTGAACTGGCTGGCACTAGGGTTGTTATTCCATCCACCTTAAAATAGACACAAGATATATAACAGTATATTACATATTCACCGATTTTTCAAACAAACAAACCAAATGTATTTTCATTAAAAAAAAAGAAAACATGGATCAACAAATTGAAAACAATACAGTTGCTGACAGTTCCGGTCACTTAGTGTTGTGTTAAAAAATAATTATGAATTGTACCAGATGCTCTGATGGAGTTAAAGAGAAGCTCCAAGTGGTCCTGGCTGAACCTGTAGGTCAGGATATATCGCTGCCCATCAAGCAGCACAGGAACCATTGACATCAATGTGTCAATATTGATGATAAATCCCAGGATAGAGAGGAATCTTAATCAAATAAAGCAAATATTGTATAATTACAAAGAGGTCCCAAGAAAGAATGAGTTTAGGATCTTAACATTTACTTTTTTTAGGGGTGGCGGTGACTAAACACAAGAGCAGGAACAGAGACATATTTTAATACAGCAAATATATTGTAGCAAAACACCCTGATAAGATAAGAAGTACCATCACCAGAAAAGAGCATCTTATGAACGTGATGCAGACAGAAAAGAGCATCTTGAACGTGATGCAGACAGAAAAGAGCATATTATGAACTCCATGCAGAGAGGTGAGAACAACTGAGGAGATAGCATTAGAGCACTTAAAACAACAACAAGGTCAACCAAAGTGCTGTAAATATATTTTATGTCATTATTATGTAAATATATATTATGTATAATATTATGTCAATAATATTATCTCACATTTTTTGTGTGTAGCGTGATGTGTAATGTGCACTGATCCAAAATATAACTATGATTATTCTAATTAAAGTAATAATACTGTCACAGAGTCTTACTGGTGAAATGTGATCCCAAGGTTTCTTGTTTTGATGTTACGTCTATTGGAGCATCCATAGGCTGCACAAAAGTCAGGCATCTTGTCAAAGAGTATTTCTGTAAAACACAAAGCAGTAATTAGTTTTGAACATACCAAACCGCTTGGAAATCATGTGCAGCTTTAGTTCAGTTAAAAACAAAGAGCTCCTAGTGATCTAAGAATGCTGGGGAAATATTTGGAATACTAGCTAGCCCTTAATCAAAGGCTCTTGTTAATAGTCTGCTAATAAATACAGTCATGATCAAGACAGTCATTTAGACAAAAGATTAGTTTGTTTTAAAATAGTTATTGGTGTAATAAAAACAGAATTTAAATTCTAGATTCTCGATGAGTGTGACACCCAAAACACGAATAAAACCTTTTAAAAAAGACGAAACTGCTGTCTGATTACCAAAGAAATCATAGCCACGTTAATAACGTTTTTAAAAACATAAACCGTTTGTAAATCCGTCAAGATTACAGCGAGTTAAGCGTATTTTTGTTTGTATAAATCCCTCACCTCCATACGGTTTCCACAGCTGCAGCTAATGTTGCTGTCTGTGGCAAGATGGCTGCCGCTTGACGACGCCGCTGACTCCTCCTCAGCTTATCTAGTGTATATATCTATGGTTTCCAGCTGCATGTGTCCCAAAATAAGCTCCTGTGCTCGGACACTCTGAGGGCGTGCTGACCTGGATGTAGCTGTTAGCTCTGTGTTTCTTAGCTGTTTTTTTTGCAAGATAAGTCAAGAACCACTCAGCGGATTTTTCTGAAACTTAAAGAATGGAATCACAGTGTTGACATTTACAAATGAGTACCAGTAGCTTTATTAGATGTTTGAGATAAAAAATTTAAAAAAAGATATTTTAGCTTAGCTTTTTGTTAGCTTGTGGCTGTTATTCTGTTTACCGGTATGTTAGAAATAGCTTAAAAACCTCTCGGTGTATATTTTTTCTGCTTACAGAGTTTAAATTATAAGACATTAATGTACGTAACGATGGTCTATAGAAAACATTTGACATAAAATTCGATTTTTTTATTCGTATTCTGAGAGGCGGACTTCCCGTGTCTTTTCATTTTTTTACTTCAGTTTGCTTATCAAAAACTTCTAAACCACTCGGTGTATATTTTTTCTGCTTACAGAGTTTAAATTATAAGACATCAATGTACGTAACGATGGTCTATAGAAAACATTTGACATAAAATTCGATTTTTTATTCATATTCTTAGAGACGGACTTCCCGTGTCTTTTCATTTTTTTTATTTCAGTTTACTTCAGTTTGCTTATCAAAAACTTCTAAACCACTCGGTGTATATTTTTTCTGCTTACAGAGTTTAAATTATAAGACATTAATGTACGTAACGATGGTCTATAGAAAACATTTTACATAAAATTCGATTTTTTATTCGTATTCTTAGAGGCGGACTTCACATGTCTTTTCATTTTTTTATTTCAGTTTACTTCAGTTTGCTTATCAAAAACTTCTAAACCACTCGGTGTATATTTTTTTCTGCTTACAGAGTTTAAATTATAAGACATTAATGTACGTAACGATGGTCTATAGAAAACATTTGACATAAAATTCGATTTTTTATTCGTATTCTTAGAGGCGGACTTCACATGTCTTTTCATTTTTTTATTTCAGTTTACTTCAGTTTGCTTATCAAAAACTTCTAAACCACTCGGTGTATATTTTTTCTGCATACAGAGTTTAAATTATAAGACATTAATGTACGTAACGATGGTCTATAGAAAACATTTGACATAAAATTCGATTTTTTATTCATATTCTTAGAGGCGGACTTCCCGTGTCTTTTCATTTTTTTATTTCAGTTTACTTCAGTTTGCTTATCAAAAACTTCTAAACCACTCGGTGTATATTTTTTCTGCTTACAGAGTTTAAATTATAAGACATTAATGTACGTAACGATGGTCTATAGAAAACATTTGACATAAAATTCGATTTTTTTATTCATATTCTTAGAGGCGGACTTCACGTGTCTTTTCATTCTTTTATTTCAGTTTACTTCAGTTTGCTTATCAAAAACTTCTAAACCACTCGGTGTATAATTTTTTTGCATACAGAGTTTAAATTATAAGACATTAATGTACGTAACGATGGTCTATAGAAAACATTTGACATAAAATTCGATTTTTTATTCATATTCTTAGAGGCGGACTTCCCGTGTCTTTTCATTTTTTTATTTCAGTTTACTTCAGTTTGCTTATCAAAAACTTCTAAACCACTCGGTGTATATTTTTTCTGCTTACAGAGTTTAAATTATAAGACATTAATGTACGTAACGATGGTCTATAGAAAACATTTGACATAAAATTCGATTTTTTATTCGTATTCTGAGAGGCGGACTTCCCGTGTCTTTTCATTTTTTTATTTCAGTTTACTTCAGTTTGCTTATCAAAAACTTCTAAACCACTCGGTGTATATTTTTTCTGCTTACAGAGTTTAAATTATAAGACATTAATGTACGTAACGATGGTCTATAGAAAACATTTGACATAAAATTCGATTTTTTATTCGTATTCTTAGAGGCGGACTTCCCGTGTCTTTTCATTTTTTTATTTCAGTTTACTTCAGTTTGCTTATCAAAAACTTCTAAACCACTCGGTGTATATTTTTTCTGCTTACAGAGTTTAAATTATAAGACATTAATGTACGTAACGATGGTCTATAGAAAACATTTGACATAAAATTCGATTTTTTATTCGTATTCTGAGAGGCGGACTTCCCGTGTCTTTTCATTTTTTTATTTCAGTTTACTTCAGTTTGCTTATCAAAAACTTCTAAACCACTCGGTGTATATTTTTTTCTGCTTACAGAGTTTAAATTACAAGACATTAATGTACGTAACGATGGTCTATAACATTTGACATAAAATTCGATTTTTTATTCGTGTTTTCTGAGAGGCGGACTCGTCTCGTGTTAGCTTCTGTTCGCTTCTCTTTATGTTATAAATTGCTTTTAAACCAATAGGTATATAGTATAAGTATATTTATTTCTGCTTACAGAGTAATTATAAGGCTCTAATGTACTTAACTATGTCCTGGAAATAACATTTGACATAAAATTCGATTTTTTTATTCGTGTTTTCTGAGAGGCGGACTCGTCTCGTGTTTAGCTTCTGTTAGCTTCTGGCAGACATTAGCAGCAGAGCTAAACACTCGGTCCATATTGCCGGGTTGACTCAGCGGTCACGCGGCGCATCAGCAGTGGATGACGCGTTACGTCGGCGGTGACGTAGGTGCGACCTATATTCCGGTGCGACCTATTTATGAATTTTTCCAATTTTTTGGCAATAATTGGACACTGCGACCTATATTCCGGTGCGACCAATAATCCGGAAAATACGGTACTACAAACAAGTACCATATGTTTTGTATACGTTCCACTTTTTGCATAAATTTGCTAATCCTGCAACTTATTCACCTAATATATTTTTTCCCACATTTATAACACATTGTTTAGCTGAGATCTGACAGTTACATTCATTCTGACATGGAAAATATTGAACACTACCATTTTCAGCCGCAAGAGGACCCTCGAGCAATATGGCAAGCCAAGTGTCTCATAATAGGTAAAAGTTGCTATTAATGTGACACTTGGCTTGCCATAGCGGCCACCAATAGCTGTGTTTCCATCCATTTTCATTTCGAATTTTGAGCTACCTCGCAAATATGTAAATAAAAATTAATGCAGATCAGAAGTGTTTCCATCTACTGGCTTGAAGCGCTTCTTCCAAGCCGCGCACAGCGTCATTACGTCAGACGTCAGCGTCATTACGTCAGACGTCAGCGTCATTACGTCAGACGTCAGCACTGCGCATGTCTACAGTAAACAGGAAGTAGCGGTTGAAAACAGAACCCGGCCACACATCTCGTCAAAATGGAGAGAATATTTCAGGTACGTGTTGCTATCGGGCGAGTTGTATTTATTCTGTCATGCCAACTAGTTTTAGCGATGTTACATGTTGTCCGGAGCGGAAACAGCTGAACGTCACGTGACGTGAATGTTCGCTACGTCAGAAATGAGTCGGAAAATGTGTTTCCATCTGTCGTTTAGCGCATCTGCTCGGTTGCGAAGATCCCAAAAACCACCTCAAGCGAGCGTATAAACTTTTTAGCGCATTTCAGGAAGTAACCTCGCATTTTGCCGTTTCCATTAAGCTTTTCTGCTGCGATATTTCAAAATGAGCACCTAGAAACCTTGATGGAAACACGGCTATTGTCTCACTCCAGAACTCCTGGAACAAACATCAAATCAGCTGCATTTCGCTGCGCCGCTCAGGTGAAATGCAGCTGATTTGACCACTGAAGTGCATTTATTAAGAAAAATACACCTTTGCTATAATTTTGAGCAAACTAATTATTGTTTTCAGGTGTTAATCTTGTTAAATTTCAAAGAAATGCACATTGAGTCCTCCCATGCACGCTCCTGCGGCTGCCAATTGGCAGCCAATCAATTTTTGGCACAACACCGGCCCACGAATCCAAACGGTCAACGGTGATCATCTGATCTATATGCATATAGATGAGACCTATACGGAGAAGTGACATAATTATGATTTTACCACTTTATTAGACTTTTTTGGACTGATGCGACTTATACGGCGTTGCGATGTGTACGGCGGCAAGTACAGTATTAACATTAGTGACTACGGTACAGTACTGTGTTCTGATTGTAACAAGCCGTGGAACAGATTGCTATCCATCCATCTATCCATCCATCCATCCATTTTCTTCCGCTTATCCGGGGTCGGGTCGCGGGGGTAGCAGCCTAAGTAGGGAGGCCCAGACTTCCCTCTCCCCAGCCACTTGGAGCAGCTCCTCTGGGGGAATCCCAAGGCGTTCCCAGGCCAGCCGAGAAACATAGTCCCTCCAGCGTGTCCTGGGTCTTCCTCTGGGTCTCCTCCCGGTGGGACATGCCCGGAACACCTCACCAGGGAGGCGTCCAGGAGGCATCCTAACCAGATGCCCGAGCCACCTCAACTGGCTCCTCTCGATGTGGAGAAGCAGCGGCTCTACTCCGAGTCCCTCCCGGATGACTGAGCTTCTCACCCTATCTCTAAGGGAGAGTCCAGACACCCTGCGGAGAAAACTCATTTCCAGATTGCTATCCAAATGACAAAATTAATTTGAAATCACAGTTTCATTTTCTAAAAAAAATAAAAATAAAAAAAGATAAAACTGTAGGGTAAATCAACTTTTTTCCATGACTGTTACTAAGCTGCATTTTCTTATCCTTGCAGATGTTTTTTTTTTTTTTTTTTCACTTTGGCTCATGTATGAAGGCTTTAAACTTAAATTCCCATCCAAGTATATGTTAATTAAAACCAAAAGCAGAAGAGAGAGATCTATATGGCAAACTTGTGAGTACAAGTTTAATACTGTAGTGTGCTTGTCCAAACTTTTAAAAAAAATGGTTTCCCTTTTTTATTTCTGGTGCTACGTTCAGTACTGTGCTTGCATTATGCATATGTTTCAGGTTTATGAGAATGACAAAAAAAAAGAAGGTTGAATTGCTTTTGTTGGATTTGTGCTCAGACACTGAAGTCATTAACATGAGCAGAACAACAGACAGAAGATGAATCGATTTTTAATGCACTGGTGCGTGGGTTTGTGGAAAAGTAGTTTGACCTTCACAGAGCTCTGAAGATATAAAAAAAAACTAATGCCTTTTCATTCCCCAGGCTTTTAAAGTGCTTCAAATTCTATCCATCTGTTGAACCTTTCACCTTCAGCAAAAAGGTGAGCTGCACAGACAGGTGTGAATATTTTACAGATAATCTCATCCTGCCTGACACTCTTTGGTCCTCGTTTCTGCAAATTGCATCTGGCGACCATGGAACCGAGGTTCATGCCCTGCTGATTTTTGTTTTTTTTACATTGTGTGTTTCATTAAAGCCAAAGAGCTTGTTATTGTGTATCTTATCATCAGTGAGACTTTGTGTCAGCTCCACTTAGGTTAGCCCATCCATAACAGCATTTATTGTTGTTGCGAGTGAGCTGCAATATTATGAAGACTAATTGCAGGGGCCTAATTGTTGTTAGCCTGGGGAAGCTGAATTGCATTAAAGAGCTGAAAGGGATGATTATAGTGAGTTTAAAAGATGGTGTATGTGCTGGTAACTGAACAGGTTTCTCATTGTCCATTTCAGGGTTTGCATACTTGGTCAAGGACAACATCTGATAGTTGTTAAAGTGTTTCAGACCATTAGCATCATCAGGCTGGGTTATTTGGGGCTTTAGCTCCACATGTTTTCTGAATAGCCTCGGATCTCACAGAAGAAGTTTCAAATTATAGACCACTTCAGTTCATTCATTCTGGTTGTTCTTCTCGTGTAGTTTATATATCTTCATCAGATTTCCTTCTCAAAACAACCTGACACCTGGATTCTCTGTTGTTTTCCGCCGCTCTCCTCTGCAGGGGTCGCCACAGAGAACAAACTCGTATTAAATATTTTGGACAACCCAAATAAATTGTTTTATACTGAATGTCTTTCCCGATGCAACCTGAGCTCAAACCTGTAGACTTAGGATTCTGAGACCACGGCACTGACCACCGAGCTACTGCAGCCTCTAAATTAAATTTATTTAAATGACTGTTACCAAAAGTTTCATAAAATTCATCTGGGCTGCTCTGGTTGTTTTTAATGATCCAACAGCCAGACAACTAAAATGCAATGATCTTGTGATTTCATCTCAGATTTCTTGAGCAAATTAAACCAAACAACACCAAAATCCAAACAGCAATTAAAGGCACTTATCACTTATCTTACAGTTTGGATATTGCTGCCCCAGATCTCTTTTAACAAGTTTGAAAGTTTATTCAAATATGTTGTTTAATTTACAGTATGTCAAATGTGAGCGGATACACACCTTCACCACTCACTTTAATATTTGTTTAAAAAAATGTAATGTATCATGACCAAATAGACATAAGTTTTAAAAGTACATGCACATTTTCTTCTTCTTCTTCTTCTTCTTTCAGCTGCTCCCTTCTTCAGAGGTCGCCACAGCGAACTAACTTGCACGAAGACCTGGCAATTATTTTTACACTGGATGTCCTACCTGACACAACCTCAAACCACTGAGCTACCACAACCCTCTGTGTGGAGCAGAGAGCTGTTATCTAGAGCACCCAGGGGAGCCAATGGTGGGGGTTAAGGGCCTTGCTCAAGGGCCCAGAGTAGAGCAAATGAGGGCGGAGGCAAGCGTGGGTGTTTCACCTATCCATTTTGATGTTGTCGATACTGGGAGTTGAACCAGCGATTTTCCGATCACAGGCCCATCTTCTCTAGCCTCTGTGCCACCACTCCCACATCCTGCAAAATAATTATTTTTAATTAAACAAAATTCAAGTCAAAGTGAAATCACCTTTAAAAAGAAAGACCTCATCCCTTTTTCTTTCTGTTTACATCAGATAATAATTTCACATTTTAAAACTGTGTGCCCCTGAAATCAGATAGATGTGCTGATGTCAAGACATTAGAGAAGGTAAGTGTCTAAAAGTAATAAAGCATCCTTATCACAGCCTCCAGCAGAAGACACAAGGATTTTCACTTATCACCGTGTTTAGCAGTGTGCACTTTAAAAAAGTATCTTAACTTTACCTGTTTACCTGTAACTGTTTAACGTTGGCTGTTTCTTAAAAGCCTGAAAGCATTAAGAGTAAAGTTTTGGGTCAGAGCAGAAGTGGGTTCCAGTTCAGAAATGGTTTGATGGACACGGTTGTCACAATAAAATAATACATTAACAACCAAAACTGGTTTTATTCAGTTTAGTTTAGTTTGTTAATCCAGCTGCAAATTACAGAAAATCACCTCATATGAAGGGACAGAGAAACCTAAAATGTGAGTTTCATAAAACTCAGTTCAATGTCAAATCAGTCAAATTTATGTCTGTTTCACTTATAACAATATTTCAGCAAGGTGTTTATATTATATATGTGCTTTAAATCATGTAAGATCAACAAAATATTGCTTTGATTTAATCCCCCTTTCTGAAAATGCACAAAGTGACCACAAGATGATTAAAAGCAGAAACAGCTGAAATAAAGGAAGAGCAGCTATTTGCGTTGACATGCTGAGGAGTTAGAAGACAGAAATAAAAAACATCAAAGGATTAAGTCAGGAATACATGCCGAAAGAGATTAAAGAAAACACAAAATTACAGGGGACAAAACAAAACTTAATCCTTGAAAACCTCCATCACAGCCCACTCTCAGCTCAAATTATAACATTTATCCAACAGGAAAGTTGTATTAGTAGAGAGAGTTCCCAGAACCCAAACAGAAGGCGTCTGCGTCCATCCTTCATTTTAATTAAGGGACACGTTTGGATTTATAATCAGCAAAAGTTCTCTTTAACTTTTTCAATGACAGTATTCATTCCCTGCAACTGCCTGCCTCAGTTTTACCTGCCCACACATTATCAACCTTCATGTCTGCAGAATACTGTCTGTGCAGCTCATTACATGTAGATTGTACTCCAAGCTCTCAAAATCACATTTAAATAATTAAAACACGACCAAACCACTTGTAATTTCATCTAACACAAGAATCAAATGAACATCTGAACCAGGGTGACTAATGAGAAAATGGCATAAATGATTCACTTTTCTCTTTTTTATATTATTTTAATTCATCAGCTGTTGGCTCATCAATGGTTTTTCCTTGATAATTCATTCTCTTTACTCACTTCGTATGGCTCTGCTGTCCTCTCCATCATTCAGTTTATTTTCTTGGTCCAGTTGATGTCTTCATTCTACAGCTTCCATCTTCCTCTCTAAAGATAAGACAAAAAAGTGTAAGACAGGCATCTTAACAGAGCATTTTCTCTGTTCTCATAGACCAGGAGTGTCCAAACATTTTTATATGTGGGCCAAAAGATGAAAGAACTCATGGGCCACCAAAATGTGAATTTAACTCAACATGAACAATATTTTGGAGAAAGGACAAAGTTTATTAATTTTAGTGGAGAAATACCGTATTTTCCGGCATAGAAGTCACACTTTTTTGTCCTGCAATTTATACACTGAAGTGCCTAATATACTTTTTTGCCCCTATATTTATAATCTAAGTATTAATCGTGTTAAGTTCTTGTTAAAGTCATCCCGTGCACGCTCCCGCGGCTGCATTTGGCAGCCAATCGATTTTTGGCAAAACACCAGCCCACGTTTCCAAGTGTTCAGCAGTGAGGCATAATTCATTCATTCAAGTTTATTTGATCAAGGACAGCACAATAAACAATGTTACATGTTAAAAACTAAGCAACCATTGTCTTGTACAAAGGTTTTCTAGCCGCAGGCTAATTTGCAAACCCAGTCCTAATAGATGTGACTTATACGGTGAAGCAACATATTTGTGTTTCTGTCCACATTATTAGACAGTTATGGACTGGTGCGACGTGTACGGTGGCAAGTACGGTAGTTTTAAATTGTTGTAGATCAAAAACATTAAAAGTCTCATAAACACTAAGCTTATACAGTATTTTTTTTATAAAAAATATTTGATTAATTTGATTTGTTGGGTCTACGTTTGTTATTTTCTTGTGTTTGGAAAGTTCATTTTAGTCTGTTCTCAGCCACAAAAGTGTACAGTAGTTTGAGTAAGTGTCATTTTCAATGGGGGTTGATCAGCCTTTTGGACCCTGGACGACTCAAAAGGCTGAGCAAAGTTCTGAAAAATCATCCAGCTGTCACGTATCTACAACAGATTCATAGAAGGTTTGATAAAGTTGATCAACTCATATGTAGATGATGCCATGTTATATTTATTTTAATGTGTCCAATTTCCCTTTTGATTATATTTAGTCAAGTTTTATGAATCATTATCCAAAAGTCTCCTTTCTTGTAGAAATCAGTTTTAAAAAGAAAGTGGTGCTTTGTACCATGAAGTGAAAAATAAAAAGATTGTAGATTACTTTGTATATAGATTATTTTTGCTTAATCTTGCTCATTTCGAAAACATTGTTTTCCATCCGTTTTGCTGTTAAATCTAAACATAATATAAAAAGGATTACCAATGAATTTGCAGAAAGTCTGCATCGACCTCTTAAGCCTGCTGGCCAAAATGATACCATTCGTAAACTGCAGTTGTGGGCCGCACAAAGTCACTCCAAGGGCCGCAAATGGCCCTCGGGCCGCACTTTGGATACTCGTGCTATAGACCTTCTTTAGGTTTTAAAGTGCTTTTTATGGCCCCTGTGGACTACTGACAGAAACTCAACTTTAAGCTTATTCATCCTTTACCTTTTCAATACAAGGCATTGTAACTGAAACTATCAAAATATTGTGCAGACGTGTTGTTTTCACCTTCTGGAGGTCAAATGACAGTTCTGTGTCTGTTGGTTGAACATGGAGAGCAATAAGGTTAGCTTGTTTTCTTAATTGGTTCTATAATTTTCTGAACATCTACAGCCCTTTATTGTGTAGGATTTTTCACATCTGCATAAATTTTTTAAACTAAAGGCTTTTCAACCCATCCCTCTGATCCATGCAGGTTTGTGTTGCCTTTGCAGGAAATCTGCTTGCAGGACATGCAGACTTCTTCTTCTTGTGCGTGTGTGTGTTTCCCCTGCTGACATTACTTGTGCAAAGTCTGCACAGAGTTCAGCTAGAATGGGAAATTAGTTTGATAAAACTGGAGGAAAAGAATGCCTGCTGTGCTGTTTTAGAGTCCAGCAGAGATGTGACCTCTTGCTAAGGTTTGTATTCTACTGGTATTGAGAAGCAGCAAGTAGCACTGTTGTTTTCAACAGTGCCCATGAACTGTTGGACTTCGAAGCAAAAAAAACAGGAAAGCTCTGCCACTAAGGTGGGGCTGATGATTGATGATATTGCCAAAGGCATCGAGTAAGATCCATTTAGATTGTGTTTTTGGATTGTTTGTCTTGTTTTCGTGAAATTATCCAGAATTAGTCAGTTTGCAGCCATAGTAAGACTTGTTCAAGTCAGCTAAAATCAGAGTCAGAGTCAGAGAGTCTTTATTGTCATTTGCACCGCATGTGGTACATGTGATGAAAACGAGATTACCGTATGTACACAGGGTCCCAGTTACATCCAACAACAAATGCAAGAGAAAAACAGTAATAACATCTAGGATTAACTAAGAAAAACATCAACTAGAAATACACTAAGCCCTAATGTAATAGAAAAACATCATTATAAACAGCAGCACGAACACGAGTCTGTATGAGCAGATGGTCACAGATGAACACAGCAACAAGAAAACAGATCAGCATCAGCATGATGTGATATTTTGCAGTGATTATTCTTATTATTTATTTATTCATGAGTCTAACAGCCTCAGGGTAGAAGCTGTTCCTCAGTCTAGTGGTTCTACATTTGATGCTCCTCAACCTCCGTCCTGAGGGGAGTGGGGCAAAGAGTGAGTGTGCTGGGTGAGTGAGGTCTTTCATGATGCAGGTGGCTCTTTTCCTGCATCTGGAGGTGTAAATGTCTGTGATGGTGGGGAGACTGACTCCAACAGACTTCTGTGCAGCCTTCACCACTCTCTGTAGAGCTTTCCTCTCTGCAACTGTGCAGCCTCCATGCCACACGTTGATGCTGGAGCACAGGACGCTCTCCACTGCACACCTGTAGAAGGAGGTGAGAACTGGGCTGCTCAGACCAGCTCGTCTCAGCCGTCTGAGGAAGTAGAGTCTCTGATGACCTTTCTTGATCAGGCTGGTGGTGTTGTTGCTCCAGCTGAGGTTATCATTCAAGTGTACACCCAAGTATTTGTAGCTGGAGACCACTTCCACTGCAGATCCACTTATGTTCAGTGGGGCGTGGGTGTGTTTGTTCCTTCTGAAGTCCACAATCATCTCCTTTGTCTTCTTCACATTCATGTGAAGGTTATTCTCTTTGCACCAGCTCTCCAGGTGTTCCACCTCCTGTCTGTAGCTGGACTCATCATTGTTTGTGATGCATCCCACCACCGCTGTATCATCTGCAAACTTAACAATATGACAGCCTGGATGTGTGGCTGTACAATCATATGTGAGCAGAGTGAACAGAAGAGGGCTCAACACACATCCTTGAGGAGAGCCAGTGCTGAGGGTTATGGTGGAGGAGGAGAAGTTGTGGATCTTCACGGACTGTGGTCTGTTTGTTACGAAGTCTATAAAATGTTCAGGAAATGAACTTATTCTTATTTCTTCTAGCATTGAAAACAATTAATCCTTTTTTTCTGGAACAAAATGAGATTAGTTTATTCCATAACTCTTTAGCCGCTTACGCATTGGCCGGCCCTCCCCGGCTCTCCCAGCTTCTAACCCGGGTTCGGCGTCTTCGCATTTACCTTTTCCGCCCGGGATCCACCCTTGTTCTGGAACCATCTTCACCGTGGTTCTTATCGGGCCGAGCCCGACAGGGCTAGTTTCAGCTCTCATTTGATTCGTTGTTTGCAGCAGGGGCGGGACTCATTCAAACAACCTCAGCGCGAGGGTTGAATTTCATTCAAATTTAACTACAGAAACGAGAAACCCCTAAAACAATTGTTAGCTGAATTAGTGTTTCTGAGTTAAATTTTTGTTAATAACTGATCACAAATCAGCTTATGTTACAACGTAAATAACACGAAGCGCACACCCATTTCCGCCTTTCAGCGCGACCTGAATGTCATTAAACAGCATTAAACAATAACTAATATTGTCTAACTGTTGCGCGCAGCCAGGGTTTTAAAATATAACGAATAATCTCTAACTTTTACGTGCAGCTAAAATGTCAGGAGGAGTGATTGCTATATGGGCAAGTTAGACACCTGAAAATATCAGTCTGTTCGGATAGCTCAACGAGTTAATGCGTTATCGTTTTGACCGGGAGAAGTGGGTTCGCTTCCAGCCTGGGACAAAGTTATTTTACTTTTTTTTTCTTTTTATTCACATTTTCTTTTAAATAAAAAGGAGTTTGTTACTGATTTTTCAGGTGTCTAACTTGCCCATATAGCAATCACTCCTCCTGACATTTTAGCTGCACGTAAAAGTTAGAGATTATTCGTTATATTTTAAAACCCTGGCTGCGCGCAACAGTTAGACAATATTAGTTATTGTTTAATGCTGTTTAATGACATTCAGGTCGCGCTGAAAGGCGGAAATGGGTGTGCGCTTCGTGTTATTTACGTTGTAACATAAGCTGATTTGTGATCAGTTATTAACAAAAATTAAACGCAGAAACACTAATATATATATATCCAGCTAACAATTTTTTTTTTGCCGAGTCTCCTCTCTTAAAACACGAACACTCCACCCACGTGAAGAGAGCACCCCACCCACTTCCAGAGAACTGCCCACCCACTTCAAGGCGGCTTTGCGGCAAATGCGTAATGAACGCGGGTGGCCCAGAGACACCCAGGGGAACTCCGGGCCATTGAGGGCTGGCCAATGCGAAAACGGCTATAGTAGGTACATTTTCTGAGTCAGGGTCATGCATTCAAACAGGCTTGAAAGCTTGTTAATCATGGGAGATAAAGCTCTTTAGACTCTTCCACAAGTCACGTTCAAGCCTTCTTGTCTTCTGCTCACATTTGAATCATGTGTGACATGACTGGGGAAAAGCGCTGATCCACTTCTGAGCCGGCAAAGGAGGTAGTCACAGAGCTGAGTGGACAAGTGTGTCTAAAAGGGATGTGACCCGGAGAGCATTCAACCAAAAGAGTTGTCACCCTGCTCGTGTCTGGATGCTGGCTTCATGTGTGTGAGTGCATATTGTCAACATGTTTTCAGCTCAATCAGTTCATGAATGAACAACTAAAAAACAGTGTACAGAAATCTCCTCATTGCACCCACCTTAAAGAACCATCATGTAAAAGAGTACTGTTGTTCCTGTACTGACGTATCTAAATATATTCAATACAAAATCAATTAGGTCATTTTCTTACTGGGCTGTAACTGTTGGTAGCTAGTATTTGCAAGCAGCTTTTGTGAGGGAGTTTCCAAAATGTCTCCTTTTCCCATTTCCCTTGCATGTGTCACTGAGGTTTGCAGTGTTGTTTGAATTTTGAACGTATTAAACGATTATTGTGTCACGCTTTCTCTCCAAATATTTGCAGAGTTGTGGCAGGCATGTTTGACACCTGTTCTTATTAATAAAAAGATCTGAGGCTGCTGCCATGAACGTACAAGTCTAAAACTCAAAACAATGATCAATAATAATTAATAAAAACCAGGTCCAGACTTTCCTATCTTCATTGTGAAACTGCACTCCAGGAGAATAAATCATAAACATGAGGGTGGCTTCCAGTGTGGTACAAAGTGGCCTGAGGTGGGTCTACAATACAGTTTTGTAAGCCATGCACACAAAAATAGGCCATGACTTTTAAAAACTGGCAGCTGAAAAAACATCTGCACAGCTCACTGGTCAATTGATTTCAAACACTCAGAATTCAGTGAGACTGCAACAGAAAATGTGACTTTTTTTCTGGCAAGTATGAGTCGCTTTTTAGCCCAAAACACTCAGGAAGTAAGATACCGGTACTGCTCAGGTGGTTTTTACAGGAAAAACGATCAATAAGCATGAATGATTTCTTCAAAAGGATTAAAACCACACAAACTTTGTTGCATTTACAATTTATCATACTTTATTATGTTCCCGACTATGATGACCATAAAATGTTAGTGTAAATGAAAACTAAAGATCTAAAATCACATGTGATCTTTGCAGAACCATTTAATTAATTTTAATTCAATTCAGTTTATTTATATAGCACCAAGTCACAACAGAAGTCATCTCAGGGCACTGAACAAAAACATTCATGTATGTAAAAATTAAGTTAATAACATAATTTATCTGAGGAGCAGACAGCTTTGAATTTAACTCCATCGTAGAACTCTCATCTTGAGCAAACATGAAGGTGACAGTGGAAAGAAAAAACTCTGTCATGAGGAAGAAACGTTTAGTAGAACCAGGTTCAGGACAAGCTGCCATCTGCTTTTACCTGCTGGGTTTGATTGGAACGGATACACAATGGCAGGTCAAGAATCACATATTAAGAGAGAAATAGTATCAGATGATAACTATTCAATTTAAAAAATGTATTTTAAGAAATAAGGTCAATTTGTCCTCAGTAGACTAAGTCTATAGCACCATAACAACTCAACCCTAACTGTATAGGATTTATCAAAAAGGAAAGTCTTAATCCCAGTCTTAAAACTGGACAATGTGTCAGCCTCATGGACAGAAACAGGAAGTTGGTTCCACACGAGAGGAGTCTGGCAGTTTGAGAGCGAATTGTTCTGATAGGAAAATATGAAACAATAAAATCTTGAATATAAGATGGAGCTAGGTTGTTGAGAGCTTTGTAGGTTAGAAGTAAGATTTTGAATCAATTCTGGATTTGACAGGGAGCCAGTGGAGAGAAACTAAAACTGGAGAGATATGATCTCTCCCACTAACTCCAGTTAAGACTCTGGCAGCAGCATTTTGGATCAACTGAAGATGTTTTAAAGAAGTATTTGAACACCCAGGTAATAAACCATTGCAATAGTCCAGTCTAGACGTGACAAATGCATGAATCACTTTTTCTGCATCATTTTTATACGTTTCTAATTTTTGTGATATTACACAGGTGGAAGAAGATGGTTCCAGTAAAGTTTTTAATGTGGGAGATAAAAGACATGCCCGGATCAAAAATAACACCAAGATTTTAACATTAGAGCTGGATGCCAGATTAATGCCATCCAAGGAGGGCAAAAGACTGAAAAATTCATTCCTAATATGCTCAAGTCCCAAAACTAAAACGTGTTTTGTCTGTGTTCAAAAGCACAAAATGTAGGTTCATCCAGGTTTTTATGTCTTTTTTTTCATTCAACCTTTATTTCTGACAGGTTACCGTAAACACCGGAGGAAAATACGCTCCGGTGTTTAATACGCTTTGTCAAATTATTAACAATAAACAAGAAAAAATTGTACACAATACGCCTCGGTGTTTAATACGCGTCATCGCCACGCGACGCGTCAGCTTTGTCCTGATCAAGATGGCGGCGACAGAAGCAAGCCAGTACGAAGAACTTCACAAGGAAACACGGTAAAAACAATTATTTTTTTGCGAGAAAAAATATATTTCTTAGCTGACTTTATAGAAGACGTGCTCCTGAGTTTAACGAAATGTTCAAATCAGCTGGATTTTTTAAAAAAAGTTCGCCGATTTTTATGCAGGCGCCAGGCGGGTCAGACCGGACGCTTTCTTTCTTTAAATTTAGCTAAATAAACGCTTAAAAATATATATTTCTTAGCTGACTTAATAGTAGACGTACTCCTGAGTTTAACGAAATGTTCAAATCAGCTGGATTTTTTTTAAAAAGTTCGCCGATTTTTATACAGGCGCCAGGCGGGTCAAACCGGACGCTTTCTTTCTTTAAATTTAGCTAAATAAACGCTTAAAATATATTTCTTACCTCACTATAGCAGACGGGCTCCTGAGCTGAACCAAATGTGAAATCAGCTGGATTTAAAAATCCGCGGTGTGGTTTATGAGTGGTATCTTGCAAACAAAAACAGCTACCGGTACATCCACAGCAGGGAGCGGGCAGCGACAGAGTCATCAGTCCGACCAAAGGAGGCTTTTTTCGGACACATGCAAGTAGAAACTTCTGGAAGTGGCCCCTCTTCCTCTTCGCTCTCTGAGTCCTCTGCTGGCTGCTGCCTACAGCGCCCGTATAGCGGCCGAAACTGGTACTGCACCATTTTTGCCAAAAATGAAAAACGAAGAATCAGAGCGAAAAATGGGTCTAAAAATATGGGAAAAAATCCATAAATAATACTCTTCGGTGTTTAATACGCTGGACATTCAAATGAGCAAAAATACAGCGTATAATACAACGGTTTTTACAGTAGTCTCATTGAGCCTCAGGGACTCATTTACAAGAGAGAACTCTTTAATAAAGAACACTTGAGGTACACAACAACAAACAATCATATAAAATGAAATAAAAACAACAAACAGTTGGCTAGCTGTTAGCTACAGTGCTGCTCACTCAGTCCGCAGGCTATAGCTGGCTGCAAACTATGAAATGGAGTTCCAGAATGTGAGGCGGATCTTATTACTCTGGGTTCATGAGACACACCTCCGTTCAGGAAATTCATTCTATAGTTTGAAGCCATCATGCATCGGAAATATCGGCAGGTTGGATCGGAAAAATCCAATACGTACTTTGTAAATTAAGCTGGTATCAGAGGCCGATACAGATACCAGATCGGATCAGCCCCATCCCTAATCGTAAGGTTTATGTAAAAACTAAAACCTAACCTACCGTACTTTTCGGGGTAAAAGTTGCTTCTGTGTATAAGCCACTTTGTCCAATCATTGGGAATAATTTGGAAAAAAAAAACATAAATACGCCGCTTCGCCCTATAAGTCGCATCTATTATGCGTCACCGCTACGCGACGTGTCAGCGCCTCATTTGCCCTGCTGAAAATGGCGGCCACAGAAGCGAGCCAGCACGGAAGGACTTTACAAGATTAACACGGTAAAAACAGTTATTTCTTTGCTGAGAAAAAATATATTTCTTAGCTGACATTATAGCACAAGTGTTCCTGAGCTTAACCGTTCACTCTGTAAGCCTAAAAAATATCCGTCAAGTGGTTTATGACTATAAACGGAAATAAAACCGAAGCTAACGAGACGATTCCGTCTCTAAAAACACGAATAAAAAAAAAATTGAATTTTATCTCAAATGTCTTATACAGGGCAACAGTTTGTACATTAAACCCCAAATAATTACACTCTGTAAGCAGAAAAAATATCCGCCCAGTGGTTTATGATCTATATATCTAAATAGTAGGTACAGTATCTGCTTACGGTAGCTAACCACTAATAAAATATCATTTTTTTATCTCAAACATCTCATAACGGTCTCACGGTCGGGGTGTGGTTGAGACCCAAGTGCAAGCAAGACCTCCAGGAGTGTATCAAAAACAGTCTTTTAATTTACAAAACTCAAAAACAAGGCACTTAACTGAACAGGACATCCGACCATGCTGGTGTAGGCATTACACTTAATGCTCCCCTGCTTGAGAGGCAGGAGAGCCTAGAATATAAAGGTGAGGAACTAATCATGGGAACACAAAACACCTGGGGAGTAATCAATCTAAAACATAGGAGCAAACTGAACACATTACATGAGGGACCAGCAGAGGGAGCCAAAACAGTTTCTAAGACACAGGGGCAAACTGAACATGTTACATGAAGGACCAGCAGAGGGAGCCATCCTGACAGTACCCCCCCTCAAAGACGCCCCCTGGCGTCCCAAAGAACTCCCCCCACAAAAGGCCAGGGCAGGATGAGGGAGGAACCGCAAGGACGACCGGCCCAGTCAAGGACACCAGAACAACACACAAAGACTAGACCTATGAAATACTAAAAAGTTCAAAAAGGAAGGCCGGGACCCATCGTGGAAGGCCGGGACCAATCGTGGGAGGCCGGGACCCATCGTGGGAGGCGTCTTCCTGTCAGGATGGCTCCCTCTGCTGGTCATGTTCAGTTTGCCCCTGAGTCTTAGAAACTGTGTTTTGGCTCCCTCTGCTGGTCCCTCATGTAATGTGTTCAGTTTGCTCCTATGTTTTAGATTGATTACTCCCCAGGTGTTTTGTGTTCCCATGATTAGTTCCTCACCTTTATATTCTAGGCTCTCCTGCCTCTCAAGTAGGGGAGCATTAAGTGTAATACCTACACCAGCATGGTCGGATGTCCTGTTCAGTTAAGTGCTTGTTTTTGAGTTTTGAGTTTTGTAAATTAAAAGACTGTTTTTGATACACTCCTGGAGGTCTTGCTTGCACTTGGGTCTCAACCACACCCCGACCGTGACAGAATGCTCCCCTCATTGAGACCTAGCAAGCAGACCTCCATGAGACCTAGTTAACAGACTTCACTGAGTCTCCAGAACCTGCAGCAGAGCCACTGAGTCTCCAGAACCTGCAGCAGAGCCACTGAGTCTCCAGAACCTGCAGCAGAGCCACTGAGTCTCCAGAACCTGCAGCAGAGCCACTGAGTCTCCAGAACCTGCAGCAGAGCCACTGAGTCTCCAGAACCTGCAGCAGAGCCACTGAGTCTCCAGAACCTGCAGCAGAGCCACTGAGTCTCCAGAACCTGCAGCAGAGCCACTGAGTCTCCAGAACCTGCAGCAGAGCCACTGAGTCTCCAGAACCTGCAGCAGAGCCACTGAGTCTCCAGAACCTGCAGCAGAGCCACTGAGTCTCCAGAACCTGCAGCAGAGCCACTGAGTCTCCAGAACCTGCAGCAGAGCCACTGAGTCTCCAGAACCTGCAGCAGAGCCACTGAGTCTCCAGAACCTGCAGCAGAGCCACTGAGTCTCCAGAACCTGCAGCAGAGCCACTGAGTCTCCAGAACCTGCAGCAGAGCCACTGAGTCTCCAGAACCTGCAGCTCCAGAACCTGCAGCGGTGCCAGTGCCTGCAGCTCCAGCATCTCTCGAGGGGTCCCAGGTGGGAGCCCCTCACGTTTCCTGTCTCGGGGGGTCCATGAGGACGCCTCCCACGTTTCCTGTCTCGGGGGTCCATGAGGACGCCTCCCACGTTTCCTGTCTCGGGGGGGTCCAGGAGGACGCCTCCCACGTTTCCTGTCTCGGGGGGTCCAGGAGGACGCCTCCCACGTTTCCTGTCTCGGGAGGGTCCAGGAGGACGCCTCCCACGATGGGTCCCGGCCTTCCACGATGGGTCCCGGCCTTCCTTTTTGAACTTTTTAGTATTTCATAGGTCTAGTCTTTGTGTTTTGTTCTCTGTGTTCTGGTGTCCTTGACTGGGTCAGTCGTCCTTGCGGTTCCTCCCTCATCCTGCCCTGGCCTTTTGTGGGGGGGAGTTCTTTGGGACGCCAGGGGGCGTCTTTGAGGGGGGGTACTGTCAGGATGGCTCCCTCTGCTGGTCCTTCATGTTGGTCCTTCATGTAACATGTTCAGTTTGCCCCTGTGTCTTAGAAACTGTGTTTTGGCTCCCTCTGCTGGTCCCTCATGTAATGTGTTCAGTTTGCTCCTATGTTTTAGATTGTTTACTCCCCAGGTGTTTTGTGTTCCCATGATTAGTTCCTCACCTTTATATTCTAGGCTCTCCTGCCTCTCAAGCAGGGGAGCATTAAGTGTAATGCCTACACCAGCATGGTCGGATGTCCTGTTCAGTTAAGTGCCTTGTTTTTGAGTTTTGAGTTTTGTAAATTAAAAGACTGTTTTTGATACACTCCTGGAGGTCTTGCTTGCACTTGGGTCTCAACCACACCCCGACCGTGACAGTGAGAAGCTCAGTCATCCGGGAGGGACTCGGAGTAGAGCCGCTGCTTCTCCACATTGAGAGGAGCCAGTTGAGGTGGCTCGGGCATCTGGTTAGGATGCCTCCTGGACGCCTCCCTGGTGAGGTGTTCCGGGCATGTCCCACCGGGAGGAGACCCAGAGGAAGACCCAGGACACGCTGGAGGGACTATGTTTCTCGGCTGGCCTGGGAACGCCTTGGGATTCCCCCAGAGGAGCTGCTCCAAGTGGCTGGGGAGAGGGAAGTCTGGGCCTCCCTACTTAGGCTGCTACCCCCGCGACCCGACCCCGGATAAGCGGAAGAAAATGGATGGATGGATGGATGGATGGATATAATTTTCTTCCATTTATTTTTTTCAATTTATATGCCTTCTTTTATGATTGTCTACTGTTGTCATGAGTCCCTGAGGTTCTAGCCAGTCTAAATAAAGGTTGAATGAATCTCAGCAGAACTAACTATAAGAACGTCCTGAAGATGAAAGAACATGTTCCATTTTTTATTTACAGCTTTCATACTCACTCAGAACCAGAACCTCCTGACCCCCCAAAATGAAGTTTATTGTAAATTAATCACATACGTTTATAACTACAGTATGTATCAGCTGTACAAAACATCCAACAAGAGGATCAGCTGTTGTTGATCAGTTGTTTTGAAAACAAACAAACAAACAAACAAACAACAGAGGCCACAGTGATGAACGCTGCTGCTGCAGAGCCACATGATGCTCAGCAACCCTCAGCCGCTGCAGCAGGGCTTTCCTCTGTGTGTGCATGTACAGTATGTGTGTGTGTGTGTGTGTGTTTGTGTGTGAGTGAGTGAGGGCCATCTGACAGCTGATTGGCTGAGAAACGGTGCATGTGTTTGTGTGTGCACACGCTGGTGCAGTGAGGAGAGAAATGCTCACATCCAAGCAATGATGTCACCCACAGCCAATCAGCTGAAGGTTCTCAGAGCCACACACCCTCTCAGTGTGTGTGTGTGTGTGTGTGTGTGTGTGTGTGTGTCCTTGTTTATGTTACTTTGTGAGACCCAGTTTTCTGAGTTATACCAAATTGTGAGGACCAACTGCTTCTTATGGGGCCCAAAGCCCGAGCCCCATAAGAAGAAGTCCCGTTGGTGGGTTAGGGGTTAGGTTTAGGACTAAGGTGTGAAATGAGGATGTGTTAAGTTGTTATTGCTAAGAAACCCTTTGTTATTACTGACTGCTTTCACTTCAGGCTGACACAGGGACTCCTCCAAAAGACTCACAGCAAGTGTCATCCAGATCTGATGTGGAATTTCAAAATAATGGCATGGTAAAATAAGACCGATTGCTCTGTTTTACCCAAGTTGACTTGCTTATTGCTAAGAAACCCTTTGTTATTACTGACTGCTTTCACTTCAGGCTGACACAGGGACTCCTCCAAAAGACTCACAGCAAGTGTCATCCAGATCTGATGTGGAATTTCAAAATAATGGCATGGTAAAATAAGACCGATTGCTCTGTTTTACCCAAGTTGACTTGCTTATTGCTGAGAAACCCTTTGTTATTACTGACTGCTTTCACTTCAGGCTGACACAGGGACTCCTCCAAAAGACTCACAGCAAGTGTCATCCAGATCTGATGTGGAATTTCAAAATAATGGCATGGTAAAATAAGACCAATTGCTCTGTTTTACCCAAGTTGACACGCTTATTTTAAAAATGAGCTAATTTGAGGCGTCTGTGGTACCTTTGTACTTCATAACGTGCCCCGAGATAGTTGTCCTGTGAAACATTGTTTGGATCTGAAAGTGTAAATGTTAGGCCCCTATTCAAAACTTTAAACTGGTCATTTGAAAGAGAAAAAGATGTTGAAAGGTTAATCACATTGCTGGGCCCCTCCTGTGCACTATGGGTATGAACCAGACGCCTCAAATTAGCTCATTTTTTTAAAAACTCATCCAGAATTAAACCGGTGCCCTTCTTACCAC
>JBBPBX010008635.1:7431-22034 GCA_038048925.1 Garcialebias charrua
ATATAGATAGTCTCCATGGGTTAACAGACTATGTTTTCCAAAGGATTGAAAGCTTACCGCAATGGGATTGCCTACGAACAGTATGGAATTTCCAAAAACATTATGGGAGTATAATTTTGAACTTTTTTTTTACTTTTTTTTCCCACTTGCTGGATTACATAGAGGTCAGAGACATTCGGTGGTATCCTTTCGTGTTGGAACTCATCTCCAAGGACAGGCGATGACTTCCAAAAAGGGGGACTGTAGTGATTTAGGCCCTCTGTCTTGACCTTCAAGTACACCTCTCTGAAACTCTCAGTGTTACACCTTCTTGAAACTCTCAAGGAGACAAATGGACACTTTTATTTTTTACAATTATTATGAATTAATGGACACTAATTAATCAGATTGAACTTTCTCTTTAATGTGTGTTAATTCAGAATTGATCAACAGTATATTTTGTCATTTTAATGATGATCTGTTACTTGCATGAGTTTGACTTCTGCTGGTTTATTCTACAATACAAGTATGCCCTGAATAACATTAACAGACAACCTGATGCATGCTCAATAATCCAGGTAGAACAATCTAACAAAGTCTTTTGGTGGCTCGTCCGAGTTTCTAGAACGATTATTAAGTTGTTTTGTGTAGCTTATTGTTATGGTGTTTGTTGGCATAGTTTGCATCCTGTTGTGGACTTATGGAATAGTTTTGGCTGGTGAGTGTCTCAGAGATTGCTAATCGTGGCATTGTCTGGTGCGTTTCCCGTTGGAATTATTTTTTCTTTCACATTCCAACGTATGCTTGAGGCGGATGGATGAATGTTTGTTTTTGTGAGACGTTCATAACGTGTCGCGAGGCTGCATGCATTTTTCTTTGTTGTGACCGCCGTGTCACGGCTCTGCTTCATGTTTTTACTTCTGCGGATTGCTGTTGTAGGTCTGTTTCACTCATTTGCTGCTCCATTTTACCTAATCTGTTACAACGTGTTTGCCGAGGTTCGGGTGAAACCCACTCCGCTTTTGGACCGGACGGGATCCGGTTCCGAGTGACGTAAAGTCCGTTGTTGTACACAGTTAGCATGCTGCCTTCTTTGGGGGGCGTGGGAGTTAGCCTGGATGTGTTAAGCTCATTTACAGAGTTTTCTGCGGTGTAAAAATACGTTTATTTTGTGAAAGTGTGTCTAGTTCTTTGGGTTGAGCTAGTCGTTAGCGGTACCGAGACAAGATGGCTGCGTAAAGCGCTGTGATTGGTCCATTGTGAGTTGTGTTCAAAAAAGTTGGTTCTGTTAGACTGTTGGTTTTCAGATTCATTTTTGCACACATTTCTGACAGTTTATCTGTGTTGTTTGGGTTCTGTGCACGTGATATAGTTAAAGACTGGCTTAGCTGCGGTGTTTTGCGATATTTTTGACTGTTTTAGAACGTTGAAAAGTCCGTTCCACGCTTTTGTTCAACCGACCATAGGTCCGTGAACACAACGCTCGAACGGCGCGTCACACGTGGGTGGCGTTAGGTTTAGAAGACTACATTTCCCGTGAACACTTGGGTTTTGAACTACGGTTCTGTCTTCGCTGTGATTGGTCGATCACGCTGTAGGTGTTGACGCTAAAAGGGGGGTGAGGACTCCTCACTGAGGAGCTCACTCCTCGTCAACTTTCACAAGCTGTTGTCCCAGACAAGTTTCCATGCTTGTTTGTCCATTGCTGTCATTGAAAAGACTGTTTAAGTTACACAGCTTTAATACAGACATGTCTGCTTTTTGATAATACTTGACACTTTTATCATCAATTCTGTGCAAATCCAACTGTCTGTCCCTGTTTATGTTAAACTGCAAGTTTAAAATAACACACATAAGGCGTCTTTTGTTTTGATTTTCACAAAAATCTCACAACGACAGCCGTTTTTGTTTGACCTTGTCACAGGTCGACAAATTAATAATAATCACTGATTTTTGTTAAATTTCACATCTTGGATGTTACTGAGCAGCTGCACACAGGCCCTCCTGTTTATTTTAGATACAAGTTTATTTAGAATAACAGGCTGGTAGGCCTTGCTCTCTACGGTGGCTTCATTTAATTTGTGTTTCACAAGTTTCCAGATAAGATGGCGGCCTCTGCACATGAGGCTCCTGATACCTCGACAGCTGATTTCGACACTGAGCGTCGTACACGTACGGTTCCCATGGATGGGGTAGACAATGCGTTAGTGTCTCTCACAGCTCCAATCACCACCTATGGGGTTGAGGTGGATGCTCTGTCTGGAATACAGATAGAGGAAGCTTTAAAGGTTTTGGCTGACAGTGCTGCGTCAGATAAGACAAAGCAGAAAAGCACTGAACGCTTGGCAAAACTGGCACTTTTGCTGAAGGCCAAATTGGACCTTGTGGTGGTCAGTGGCGATGAGCTCTCGAAGGAGCGGCATGCTACAGTCGTGGCAAGCCAGGCTGCCACGGACAGATGTGATAAGCTTCAGGCCGCAGAGCTGCAGGAGGTTGAGTCTTTAAAACTGCAGCTGCAGTCACTCACAGACTCACATGTGGACAGCATTCGTGCTAGGGAGGATGCTTATAGCAAAGCTCTGGCAGATAATGATGCAGTGCTGCAACAATGCAATGTGTTAACAGCTGAAAATGATGATGTGACGGGGAGGTTGGAGACGTGCGAGGCAGAGAGGGATAATTATAAACTGTATTGGCAGGCGTCACAGGCGAGTATGGCTCTAGTTCAACAGAAGTTGACAAGATGTGAACAAGAGATGGTTGTGTTCGAACAACGTTTGTCGGTTCTACAAGGTCTAAATGATGGCCTGCGTGCCCAATTAACAGATTGTAGGTCTGAATTGGCTTCTACTACCGATAAACTCAGTAAGGAGAGGAGGGCGTGTGTGGAGCTCAGGTCAAAACTGGGCAATGTGCCATCCACCCCTCCACCACCTCCACCTCCAACACCACCATCCTCTCCCACACCTGTTGGTCCCTCACCTGTTGATCCGCCCTCATTCCCTCCTGTGCCTCAAGACCCACTGCCTCCACCACCACCAGCCTCGCCCACACCTGTTGGTCTGCCCTCATTCCCCCTTGGGCCTCCACCTCCCTCACACCCGTCCGCACCTCAGTACCCACCCCCATTCGGAGGTGTGTATCCGTGGATGGGTCCTGGTTACCCTTGGCCTGGTATGCCATTTGGGGCGCCGGGTGTGTTCGATAAGAATTACCGGATGCCTCTGTCAATAGACCAACTCCATAAGCTGTCTAAATACATTCAGCGCTTTGAACCAGGGGACTTGGGTTCTAACGAAACCAAAGCCTACCTGAAGAACCTGGAGTTGAAGCTAGACCGCTTCTCCAATGTCACGGTTGCCGATAGAATCATTCTAATCAATCTCACCTCTAGCAGGGAGGTGCAGTATCTTATTGAACGTCAACCGGAGGACATAAGAAACGACTACAAGCGTCTGTGTGATGTTATTATCACGAAATTCACTCCTCGCGCGGGAGTCGATGGGTTCCAAGCCGCGGTGAAGGTCAAGCAAGGTCGCAACGAACATCCACAGGTCTATTACAAAAGGTTCTACCAAGCTTACTTTGGTAATCAAAACGAACCTGGGATGGAGGAGGAGAGACATTTTAAGTGTCTCTTCATCGAAAACTTGCATCCTGAGATAGGTTCGACGGTTGAAATCATGGCCAACGGCGAAAAGAACACCATCACGGAAGCGTTGGAGTATGCCGTACGTGTTTTTGAGGCATACAGCAAACGCAGGGCTCCCATGGAGGCATTTCCAAGTGAGAGGGGCTTGTTCCGTCCACTGGAGCTAGAAGGGGCGCGAGCGTCTGCTCCTTCTTCTGATGTCGGCGAGACGAAGCGGGATGCCCTACGGGCACCTCGGAATGATGATGTTCACCCCACTGATGAGCCAAGGTGGTTCAGGTCTGGTCAGGAGGGTGGGCAGCGATATAAAAGGGGGGTGCACGTCCTAATGTTGCAAAGTACGGTCAGCAGGTTGACTCGCGCAACAAGGGCTCCCAGAGGGGACCCTCACGCAAGGGTGCTGCTCCGCCTACACCTCGGAAAAGTGTACCCGAGACGGGCGATGGGCAACGCAAGCCCCAGAAAATTGATCCTAAACCTCTGAGTTCAGAAGAGACCGAGGTCATACGTCGGTTGTTAGGAAATTTGCAGGCTGCTAACAAAGATAAGAAGCCTGATGCGTTGTACGGTGCTGTCATTGATAGTAACTCGGAGCACGCAGATGGCAACAGTGACACTATTACTGACAGTCAACAAGACATTGGTCAGCATGATACTGTCAGTCGGAGCGTGGACAGTCAGACCATTGACAGTCCAGCACATGTCAGTCAACATGACATTGACCGTGACCCTGACATCATTGTTACAGAGCCAGAGAGCCCCTTGTCAGAGATAAAGGGGGATACCTCGCTGACCAGTGACAGTGACTCGTCACAAACTGGTCTCACTGACACGCCGGTGACTGCACTGCCGGTTCAGGTGGTTCACCATGACACTGACAGTGGTAGACGTACAAAACGTCGGGAAGAACCTACGTGCGATATGTGGTTCCTGTGCGACCTTTACAGAAAGGGGCCCGCTATGAAGGCTTACCTGTCAATCACGTTAGAAGGGGTCCTCACCCAAGACGCCCTCCTGGACGGTGGTGCCGACATATCCATTATGTCACCCACACTGTTCGAGGAGCTGAAAACAGCCGCTAAGAGTGTTGACAGAGAAATACCCCTGACAGAATGTGCTATAGAGTTGCGGGGACTCTCGGAAGTGGGAACAACCATGACAGCTATTGCCATGGTTCACATGCAGATTGGCGAGACGACAATTTACCATCCGGTACATGTGTCTACGGTGAACTCCATCCCATTTCTGGTCGGCCAGGATTTTATCAATCGCTTTGAAGCGATTGTTAATTATGGTAATCGGACGGTGTGGGCTACAGTGAGCAGTCCACTGCCAATTGATATGCCTCCGCTGAGCGATACAGACTGTGTAACCGCGGGTACCGCGGAAGGCATGAGGGAACGCCCATCCGAGAGCACATGCCCGGTATGTGGACCTTCGACATCAGGTGAGACAATAAAGACACCACAGGTGGGCCTCCTATGCGAGCTGATACATTCGGCACTCACGGGACATTACCTGCCCCAGGTAGTGAACGGTGTAGAGATCCAGGGATCCCACACCGATGATGCTGTGTTGTCCCCCTGGTCGGAGAGGTCTGCGATCAGCCGAGCTTTCTATGAAACCTTGTTTCATAAGCATGAGGGTCTTATACGGCTCAGAAAGTCTTTCCGTTTTTCTTTAGATCCCGACAGTTGTGAGGAAATGACCGCGAGAGTAGTCATTTGCCTGTCACTGTCCTGGAACCAACGCAGACTGGTCCACCCGTTCTTAGTGATCACTAACTTACCACACGCAACCTATTTAGGCTCTGACGTTTTGGTAAGATTGGGTGTCTCTGTAGACGTCAACAATGAGGTGCTGTGGTCGCTGGACACAGCCAGGAAAGATTCTCCTGTGTTAACTACAGAAAATCTTAAGGCTGGACAAACCATACCAGAGGTCTGCCAGGTTGCTAGCAGTCATGACACCACAGTACCACCTCGGGCTGACAACCACATGGTGACAATTCACATCGTGAAAGGTCAGGTAATTAGCCGACAGCAGGCTTGTTTTCAACCATCTCCTACGTTTCTCGACTTAGGGCTGTCCGTGGTGGCCACATGCAAAGTGGACCTCGACTGTAGAACCACGTCCGTTGCTGTGTGTAACACAGGCACAGACGAGGTACTGATCCCACGAAACACGCGGCTAGGATGGTTGATCTCTACTGATTTCCATGATTTTGAACTTAGCGTTCCATTTCTGGGAGGCCTCCCAGAAAACTTGTTTCCACGTCATCACGCGGGGCGAGTCTTGTTCACAAAACCAACAAAGGCCATAACCCTGTTCTCCCCAAGTGAGTCTGGCCATGACCCAGTCATTAGTTTCGGTTTCAACGGTGGAAAAAGTCTTGGCCTTCAAACTTATAGTGCCCTACCTGTAGACAGGTTTTACGACACTGAAAGGGTCTCAATGGAGCTCCCCGATGAACAATCAATCAATTCAATCAATTTTATTTATAAAGCACCCTTCATACTAAAAGCAGCTCAAAGTGCTGTACAGAATTATAAAACAATAAACTCACAAAATTAAAGCAAACGACACACACAAAATAAATAAATAAAATTAAATACAGTAGTATTGGATAGAGATGAACCAGTTCAGGAAATGCAGTTAAAAAGATGGGTCTTGAGCCTGCTCTTAAAAACAACAACATTCTCTGCAGCCCTCAGGTTCTCCGGCAGACTATTCCACAGACGGGGCCCATAGAACTGGAAAGAAGCCTCACCATAAGTGTGAGTTCTGACTTTTGGAACTGTTAGTAGTCCAGTACCAGAGGACCTTAATGTCCGCGGGGGTTCATAGGGCAATAGCAGCTCTGCAAGATAAGATGGTGCGAGACCATTGAGACATTTAAAAACCACTAAAAGAATCTTAAAATCAATCCTGAGGCGCACAGGGAGCCAATGCAATGATTTTAAAACGGGTGTAATATGAGCCTGCCTTCTGGTCTTGGTTAGCACACGAGCAGCAGAGTTTTGTAACAGCTGAAGGCTGGACAAATTTTTCTTAGGGAGACCAGAAAGCAGTGAATTACAGTAGTCTAAACGACTAGAAATAAAAGCATGCATGGAACAAGAACCCACCTCGGTTGCTTCACAGATTGAACAAGTGATCGCTCAGGCCGACGCCCTGAAAACTGATGAAGAAAGGGACAAGCTTCGCAAAGTTCTCTTAAAATACGAGAAATCATTCTCGACTGACTCTATGGATTGTGGGTTGACCACGATCCACAAAGTAAGCATCCCAACCCCACTTGACGCTCCACCTGCGTTCGTCAGACAATACAAGATTCCTCTGGCAGCTCATGAACCTATCAGAGATATCATTGATGACTTGTTGGGAAAAGGTATCATCAGATACTGTAACAGCACTTACTCTGCGCCTATATGGCCGGTGTTAAAACCAAATGGTAAATGGAGACTCACCATTGACTACAGAAAGCTGAACAAACAAGTTCCCTTATCCAGGTGGCCCATGACCCAGCTCCAACAGGAACTGCCCAAGGTCACCAATGGTAAGTACTTTTCCACCCTCGACATCGCCTCTGGTTTTTGGACCATCCCCGTGCGTGACGAGGACCAGTACAAACTTGCTTTCACTTTTGGTGGTCGTCAATACACCTTTAACAGGTGTCCATTTGGCTACGCTAACTCACCTGCAGAGTTCAACATCTTTTTGAACAAAGCATGTCCAGACGCCCACAAGCGTGGGACACTGATTTACGTGGACGATGTCCTTTTGAGGCAGCCGACACTGGGTTCACATTTGGCTGAGATCGACCACATTCTGAGTCAACTGACAACTGCTGGTGCTAAGATTTCATTGTCAAAATGCCAGTGGTGCAGATCCAAAGTGGACTACGTTGGCCTACTTGTAGGTCCGGACGGAGTACAACCACAACTGACTCGTACCCAAGGCCTTGACAATCTCAAAGTCCCAACCAATCTCAAAGAACTGCAAAGTTTTCTTGGCGTGTGTAATTACTCGAACCAATTCATAGAGAACTATGCAGACCTGGCTAAACCGCTGACTATTCTCCTGAAGAAAGACGTTCCGTTTGTCTGGACTGACAAACAGCAGCAGGCGATGGACGCTCTTATAGACAGGATCAAGTCAGCCCCATGTCTAGTCTACCCAGACTATAACAAGGAGTTTCACTTGGAAGTGGGCTTTTCAGCTCATTGCATGAGTGCAGGTCTGTACCAAATACACGACAGAGACAAACGTGTAGTGGCCTACGCCAGCAAGACAATGGCAGGCCCCGAGTTGAAATTCTCGGACTGTGAGAAAGCTTTACTGACCACGGTGTGGGCAGTAAAACATTTCTCCAGCTACATTGGGGGACAGAAGATCATTGTTGAAACACACCACCAGCCGGTGACTTTCCTGAACAGCCAACGCATCAGAGATGGCGTGGTTACAAACTCACGTGTTGCAACGTGGCTCATGGCGCTTCAGAGTTTTGACCTAGACATCCGCTATGGTCAAAATAAGAAGTCACATTTGGGCACTGACTTGGCTATCTGCCAGGAATGCACAAACGATGTGCCAGCCACCCAGCCGCCTGCTAAGGAAAGGCCCTTGGTGACGGAGGATCCAAATCACCACTTCTTTGATGATAATATCTGTAAGGGTATGACAACATTGTACGTGGATGGGTCTGCATTCCGCAACGACAACATCTGCAGGGCAGGTGTTGGAGGGGTACTCCTCCGTGACCTTCAGCTGAGCACTTTCAGCTACAGCTTAGGCTCTCAGACTTCTCAGTACGCTGAGATTGCGGGCATCCTAATAGCTCTCCAGTTGGCTGTAGAACATTCCATCAAGACACTAGTCATCTGTACTGACTCGAACTATGCTCGGTTGAGTTTCGCCTGTCATCTCGCTGTGTGGAAACGTAACGGTTTTCTCACAAGCGACAGGAAGGCGGTCAAACACAAAGAGCTCTTCATGGCGTGTGATCACTTGGTGACGTTACACGACATGCAGATCTACTGGAAGAAAGTTCCAGGACATTCAAGAGTCCCAGGCGATGACAAGTACTATAATGACATTGCAGATTCTTTAGCCAAAGAAGGAGCCGACAAAGGTCAGCTGTGGTCCTTTGACCCCTCCTGGTTGGTCAAGACTCTGCCAATACAACCTACTGTCGAGGTTATGGCAGTCACACGTGCACAGGCCGCAGCCAAACCTGCCGACAACGCAGTCTCGGTACGACCTGCACTGACTGACACAGACATCGTCCGACTGCAAAAGTTGGACCCTGCTATCAAGTCCATGATGCTGTACCTGACTGACCCTGACAATAATACTCTGTCCAAAGACGAGCTGGATTCTGATCCTGACCTCAGGGTACTCTATCATCTGCGCTCGCAGCTGAAACTGATCAAAGGCATCCTAACTTTTGCCCATGGACCAGCGTCCTCACCAGTGTTCGTGGTTCCCCATGGCCACAGGGGGGTGATGTTAGTTCATGCCCATGATCTCCCGTCCGCAGGACACAAAGGAGAGAAAGCCACGCTGACGGCATTGAAACAAATTGCCTATTGGCCTGGTATGAAAAAGGATGTCAAGGACTACATTGACGGGTGCTTGATTTGCGCCCAGTTTCAGCCTACCAGACCACTCCACAGAGCACCACTGCAAAGCAGAGGCATTTCATTTCCATGGTCTGACATCCAGTTTGACTGGGTGGGGCCACTCACTAAGAGCTCTAGAGGAAATAAATATTTCCTCACGGTAACCTGTGCATTTACCAAATGGGTAGAATGCCTACCAGCTCCTAATGACACAGCACAAACTACTGCTATTTTGCTAGTGAATCATGTATTCTCCAGGTTTGGACTTCCCCTTAGGGTGAACTCAGACCAAGGTACACACTTCACAGGTGAAGTGATGAAAGAACTGTGGAAGACGCTTGGCGTCAAAGCTGATTTCCATATTGGCTACCACCCACAATCTTCAGGACAAGTAGAGAGAGCAAACAGAACGGTGGTGAGTATTTTGAAGAAATACGTAGCCGCAAACCACAAGGACTGGGACGTGAAACTCCCTTTAGTCCTGATGGCCATTAGAGCCACTCCACACACATCAACCGGCGTCTCTCCCTTCGAGATGATGACCGGTCGACAAATGACTCTCCCTCTACACCTGTTGTACCAACCAGGTGACGCCACCATGGCAACAGCCTACACCACTCAACAATACATGAAAGACTTGAATGTACACCTCCGAGACACTTTTGCTTTTGCCCAGCAAAACCTGGAAAGGTCTGCTGAGGGACGCAAGGCGTACTATGACCAGAAGGCTTCCCATGATGAACTCCAAGTGGGAGACAGAGTCTTGTACTATACTTTCGCCCCCACAGCCGGGAAAGGAGGGTCCGGGACCGGTACTCTCGCCCGCAAACTAATGCCCAGGTGGACGGGACCTCATTTGATAACAGACAAAGTGTCCTCAGTTGTCTACGGAATCAAAATCAGCAAAGGTCGCAAACGGCCAATTGTTAAATGGGTACATCGAAATCAAATCAAACCTTTTCAGGCGCTCAATGACTCCGCAAATGACGAAGATCTGACAAACTCACAGACTTCATGGGAAAATAAGGTCGTCCAAACACAGGTTAGTAAATAAACTAATCAGTTTAGACTGTATTTCTGGTGTGTGACACGTTGGAATCTGACGACCAGAGTGAGTTTGTTGTAGTGAAACGTTGTTTTTAGTTGCTTAATTGCTACTTTTGGTGTTATTGAAGTTGTTATTGTTTTCTGAACACTCCCAGCCAATAGAGGTTTTGATTGTGATTAGTTGAAGATTTAAATGGATTTAACTATGCCAACATGCTGTTCATTTTGTTAAAGATCTCAATCTTTGAAGAGTCATTGTAGATCAATACTACTTAAGGTACTATAATCTACACTGACCTCCCAATCATTTAGGTAGAACCGATGCGATCGTTTCTATTCTAGATCTATTCATTTTGATGAGTCTCGCCATAGACTTCAAAATTTATAGGGAATACCAAATCTTGCGTCGTTCGTCTAAAAGACAACAGACATTTAGACCAAACTAGTTTTCATTTTTTATTTTAGTTTAACCTAAACTAAATAATGAATGGAGGAATAGTTTGAATGAAGAGGCCTTCGTTACAGAAGCCCTCCACATTTCTATAGGTATAGATCCCTATATCTGATTTTTACAGCATTGATCCACCCCTTAATTGGTAATTTTAGCTGATCTAATCCATGATAGCTTACATACCAGGTGCATATAGGTAAGGCTTAATGTAAAATCCCAATCATAAGCCCACCTAAAACCACATAATTGCATGACACATTGAACCAGGGTGGCACCGACTGGAAGCCATCCAGCCTGCAACCTTCGATGTGGGGACCTGCTGATCCAACGTTGGTCTTCAACCTTCATCCAAGGGCCGCCTCCTCTGCTTCAATCGAGGGATCCCCTCTACATGCTGATTAAAAACCATTCTTGCTGATGAAATCAATAACCCCCATCGTTGTGGATTTACCGTTGTGGATTATAAGACTTTGTTTTCCAAAGGATCACAGACTCAGTTTTCCATGGGTTAACAGACTATGTTTTCCAAAGGATTGAAAGCTTACCGCAATGGGATTGCCTACGAACAGTATGGAATTTCCAAAAACATTATGGGAGTATAATTTTGAACTTTTTTTTTACTTTTTTTTCCACTTGCTGGATTACATAGAGGTCAGAGACATTCGGTGGTATCCTTTCGTGTTGGAACTCATCTCCAAGGACAGGCGATGACTTCCAAAAAGGGGGATGTAGTGATTTAGGCCCTCTGTCTTGACCTTCAAGTACACCTCTCTGAAACTCTCAGTGTTACACCTTCTTGAAACTCTCAAGGAGACAAATGGACACTTTTATTTTTTACAATTATTATGAATTAATGGACACTAATTAATCAGATTGAACTTTCTCTTTAATGTGTGTTAATTCAGAATTGATCAACAGTATATTTTGTCATTTTAATGATGATCTGTTACTTGCATGAGTTTGACTTCTGCTGGTTTATTCTACAATACAAGTGTGCTCTGAAATCTAGGACATGAGTCAGGGTAAGCTGTTCACTCTCTTCTCTGTTTTGTCTGCAACCTAGACTCAACAGGCCAGTCCATCTGGCTGTTTATGTAAACAGTTTTCCTGTTGTCCGTCAAGAGTCTTTCTGCCTATGGAATTAAACTTCCATCTTTTATTTTGTTAGTTCAGCCAGTAGTCGTTAAGGAGGTGGGTCAGATCCCGCCTCCCATATAAAGGTGCACTTCCTATTTGGACTTTAGTGTTTTGGGAGAGAACTAACTCGCAACTGGCTTCTCTCCTCTGGGAAAGCTGGAGACGTTCCGGTCATATGTCAACTAGACCCACGTTTCAGCTGGGTTACAGTAAAGCTTACTGTAACTCACTCACTCATCTTCTGGAAGAATTTGTTTTCTGAAGTTTTATTTTGAAAATCAGTCTGTGCGCTTGACCGTTGTTTCCTGCCGAGGGAGGCGAGTTTCCTCGTATCGTGAATCAGCCACCCACGCTGAAGTTTCCACTGGACGGCCGTTGGACAACCAATCCACGTGTGTGTCCAGACACTTCTCCACTCTTATCTCCAAGAGACGAACCGTCAACAGGTAACGAGCCGTGGTGTGTTTGAGCGTGCGGGAGCCCAGCAGTCTGCTCGTGTGGGAAAAGAGTGTCACCCAACCTGGTTCAAAATAACCAACTTCAGTTAACTTAGCTTCCACGTATTCCTTCCTCCTATTTCTCATTTTTCATAAGCTATTAATCTGTCAAGTAATGTGCCAACAGTTAAATCCTAACTGTCTGTTTGTTTTAATTTGAATTCTTGTCAACGTAGTTATTAAATCAGAGCTAATATCGATACAAATGTTTAATGTAATTTTTGTGATAGTTTCAATAAAAGGTCTATTTTTCTGGTAGACCAACATAAGTTGAAGTCTCTCGTGAAATTACATTTTTCCTAATTACAGTAAAAGCAATTTAGTATCGGAAAAAGGAATAACTTGCAAATTGGTGGCAGTTTGTGCAGATAAAAACTCTGCTCAGACCTGCGCATCTAGAAATATAGGGAAGTCAGTAGACTGACCAGTAAGTCCTATATCTCTACAATAATGGTGGCCTAGTAAGTGTTTAAATACCTTACCCCACACATTATTTCATTACACACTCCTTAAATTTTATCAACGAGAGATTATGCACCACGGAACTAAATTTCCTAGGCGTGTTTCAGCACAGCGCTAATATCTTGCAGCATGTGTAGCATTAGCAGCCTAGCATCTTGTTGCGGTCTCTTGTTTGGGAACATTATGTATTTATTGTTAAAAGACAAATGAACAAATCCAAAGCTGTGTGTCGACATTGTTTCACGGAGATTGGATCTGCAGCTGGCAACATGTCTAAATTGTTAATGCATTTGAAACGACATGATCTGAATGTGAGCGTTGATGGGAGATGCGGGACAGCCGGTAAGTCATCCAGTTTGAATTTGCGACAAGTCTTAATTTCTGGATGAGGCTAGTTGTTATGTAGCCTGGTTAAAACCAGACCCTTGTCCTTCACTTCGCTTCATACTAGGGTCTGGACTTTCTCTATAGAGAACTGATTCTTGCTTGAGGCGTGGCCTCTGCTGAGGTTACCCAATTGTTAACGTTTGGCCGTGACTCAGCGCAACATACGTCACGTTAGCCTGTCCAGTCCAGTTAGCCTGGCGAGGGCTGTTCAGATAAACAGCTCAGAAACCACTCGGTGGATATTTTTTCTGCTACCAGTGTGTAATTATATGTCTTTAATTTACTGACTGTTGGCCTGGATGAAACATTTGAGATAAAATTTGATTTTTTATAATTTATTTTCGTAGCGCCCCCGAGGCTGTCTGGAAAAAGTCAAACCGAAACAATTTAAATCTAGCAGATTTGACCATTTCGTGAATTGATTTAGGAACTGTTAAGCTCAGGAACCCTTCTGCTATAATGTCAGCTAAGAAATATATTTTTTCTCAGCAAAGAAATAATAGTTTTTTACTGTGTTTTCTTGTGAATTCCTTCGTGAAGGCAGCCATTTTGAGCAGGGCAAACTGCGCATGAAATCGACGTCGTTCAAAACTCCGCCTTCTGTTCTCTGATTGGTCCGGAAACTCCGCCTTCTGTTCTCTGATTGGTCCGGTCAAAAATCTACCGGCAAAATCCTTGTCTATGGGAGAAGTCCCAGATGGAGCAGTGAAGGGAAATGAGAATTGAGCGGAGCTGTGTAGGAAGGCGAGGGCCAGGCAAGTTGTTATGAGATTATAACCAGATCTTATGTAATGTTTTTCTTTCTTTCTTTTTTATCTGTTTCTTTTAATTTTATTTTTTTTATGCACTGGTCTATATATAGCTTTCGAAGATGGTGTCATTAAAAAGAACTTAAACCTCTAAGGGAGGATTTTCTTTTTTTTCTGTGTGTGCACATCCTGGTGAGTCTGTTTGTTCTGCTGTTTCTCTCCACGTTTAAAGAACATCCTGCTGTTCAGAAAACACACACATCCAAACTAATTGGGGTTCTGATGTCATACTAAGTGTTGGGGTATCATCGATGTGTGTAACTTGTTATGGAGAAAATATTTGGGAAAACGATGTAACAATATTTAGTTTTAATCAAAGCTTTGTTTCCCTCCCGCTTAAATTCCCAATTCACTCTCCAGACTGAAAATAACCATCTCCACAGATATTAACTTTCTACATGTTCAGAGGATAGAGAGAGGGAGAGAGAACTAAACAGAGGACAGAAAAAAAAGCAAACTAATTTTTATAAATATTTTTTTATTTATGGATGGTGGGAGGAATACATGAGATGGAACTTATATTTCTCTCTTTCTTCTCTTGCTCTCTGTACCTCTCTT
>JBBPBX010008635.1:33704-62006 GCA_038048925.1 Garcialebias charrua
TAAAATCAAAGACTACTAACAGTCATTATTCTCATACTTCAATATTTTAATTGCTGATTGTATGTTCACATGCAAACAACTTTTAGGGTTTGTTTGTTAAAAAAATCACTTTCAAAGTTGAGATTAAAAAAAAATATCTGTGTGAATCTGTGACATTTTTGAGGAATAATGTGCAGTAGTAACTTATTCTGAACATGCTCACTATTACTTGTGGAATGATTCCCACCTTTGTCAGGTTCACACAGATCTCTCTCTCTCTCTCTCTCTCTCTCTCTCTCTCTCTCTCTCTCTCTAATGAATTCAATTTATAACGCACTTTTCATTAATGAAAATCTCAAAGTGCTACAAAGTGCAACAGAATTAAATGTCAATAAAACAAGTAATAAAACAAGTAAAATCAATAACAGTATCAACTAAGATCAAAAGTAGAATCATGAGGAGGTAGAGTATGCTCGGTTGAAAAGAAAGGTCTTCAAGCCGCTCTTAAAGTCAACCACAGACTGTGGGGCTCTCAGACAGTCAGGAAGAGAGTTCCACAGGCGGGGGGCAGCCACACTGAAAGCCCGGTCTCCCATGGTCCTTAATTTGGTTCTCGGAATGTGAAGGAGATTACTGTTCTGTGACCGCAGCGACCGGGTGGATGAGTATGGAATAAGAATATCCTTCAGATAATCTGGTGAAGCTCCATGTAAGCATTGATGTGTAATGAGAGCAGTTTTGTACTGAATTCTGTAGGCGACAGGAAGCCAATGAAGGTTATGGAGAATGGGCGTAATATGTTCAAATTTACGAACTCTCAACAAGATCCTTGCTGCACTGTTTTGAATATATTGAAGTTTCTGAAGGTTTTTGCCAGGGATTCCAACAAACAGGGAGTTGCAGTAGTCAAGCCTGGATGAGACAAAAGCATGGACAAGCTTCTCAGCATCGGAAAAAGTTAGGGATGGGCAAAGTCTGGAGATGTTTCGAAGATGAAAGAAGCAAGTTTTAAACAGAAGCTTAATGTGATTTTCAAATGTAATATTTGAGTCCATTTTTATTCCAAGATTAGTAACAGAGGTGGAGAGGGGGATGTCTTGTCCAGAAAAGGAAAGTGTTGTTATAGGAGATGTTTGTACCTGGTGAGGGGTGCCAATCAGTATGGCCTCAGTCTTGGAGCAGTTTAATTGAAGAAAGTTCTGATTCATCCATGCCCTAATTGCCTCCAGGCAGGCAGAGAGGGCAGTGAGTGAAGATGGAGATGACAAGGTGGAAGATGAGGATGCTCCAGTCCTGATGTAAAGCTGTGTATCGTCGGCATAACAGTGAAAAGAAATGTTGAACTGATTAATAATTTGACCTAAAGGCAGCATGTAAAGGGAAAACAGCAGGGGCCCCAGAACCGACCCCTGAGGGACACCACAGGAGACACAGACTGTCTGGGACGTGGCGTTGCCAAGACTAACACATTCCAGCCTATTGGAGAGGAAAGATTTGAACCAGTCCAGGACGGTGTCGCAGAGACCGACCTCCACATGAAGACGGTGGAGGAGGACACTATGGTCCACAGTGTCGAAGGCTGCAGTGAGGTCAAGGAGGACAAGGATGGAGGGAGAGCCAGTGTCAGCAGCCAAGAGGACATCATTGGTAACCCTCAGCAATGCAGTCTCTGTACTGTGAGCTGCCCTGAATCCAGACTGGAACTTCTCATACAGGGAGTGTTGTTGTAGGTGGTCCTGCAGCTGAGCAGCAACAGCTTTTTCCAGCACTTTAGACAGAAAAGGGAGGTGTGAAATTGGGCGGTAATTAGAAAAAATGTCGGGATCCAAATTAGATTTTTTCAGAAGAGGCCTAATGATGGCAGTTTTTAGAGGCAGTGGAACATGACCAGATTGTAGAGACTGATTTATTATTTGAGTGATTAGTGGGCCTATTGCAAAGTGATTGGTTTTTATGAGAGACGAGGGGAAAGGATCCAGGGCGCAGGATGAAGGCTTCATTTTCTTGATGATGGCCTCCACCTCACTCTGAACAACTTTGTCAAAGCTGTTTAGGGTCCCAGAATTCAGACGGGTAGGTGGCACACTGAGAACAGGGAGGTTGTAGAGCTGAGATCTGATAGTGTCAACTTTGGTTTTAAAATACGAAAGAAACAGGTCACATTTTTTAGCAGAGTCCTCAAGGGTTTGTTTAATGGGACTAAGCAGACGAGTTATTGTGGAGAAGAGCTGTTTAGAGTTCCTAGGGCAGATGTTGATGATGTTAGAATAATATTTGGAGCGTGCTTCTTTAAAAGAATAGGCGTACGCTTTCTGATGTTCTTTATATGCCTGCTTATGTACAAAGAGACCAGATGATTTTACACGTCTCTCAATAGCACGGCCAGTTGCTTTCATCTTGCCCAGCTCATCAGTGTACCAGGGGGCTGAACGCGAGAAAGACACCAGTCTTGTCTTCAAGTGGGCGTGTAGGTCCAGGAGCTCCCGAAGAGATTGGTTGTAGTAATCCACAAAGTCATCTGCAGAAGGATGATTGACAGTGCTCAGGGTGTGAAGATCAGCAGACAGAACATCAGGGGAAATGTTTTTAAGGTCACGGAACTGGATGGGTCATTTTGGGTTTGAAGCAGGCGAAGATGAAGGCACTTCCAGGGAGATGACCCTGTGGTCTGAGACACCCAGGTCATATACAGATAAGTTATTGATGAGTACAGTGTCTGTAATCACCAAATCCAGAGTATGCCCCCTGCTGTGCGTAGGGGCGTCAACATGTTGAGTGAGATTAAGAGAGTCCAAAAGAGACTTAAAATCTGTTGCCAGAGGTGAAGAAGAATTGTCCACGTGGATATTTAAGTCGCCAAGAAAAATAGTCTTCACAGGGGAGGTGCAGAAAAAAGTGAGGAGGTCATGCATCTCTGAGTTAAATGAAACATGCGGTTTGGGAGGTCTATAAATTAATATAACATTCATCAGGAGTGGGGCTTTGAAGCTGAAAGCCAGACATTCAAAAGAAGAAAAGTCCTGAGAAGACAGATGAGACAATTTTAAATTACTGCGATAAATTACCGCCAGACCACCACCGCGGCCAGTGCTGCGGGCTCTCTGCAGATAACTGTATCCAGAGGGACACGCCTCATTCAGAGAACTGAACACATCTGGTTTATGCCAAGTCTCTGTAAGACACATGAGGTCCAAGTCCTTCTCCAGAATGTGATCATGAATTAAACATGACTTGTTGGATAGTGACTACACATTGAAAAGTTCTAATTTAATACCAGTTGGAATAGGAGCTTTTTGAACAGGTTTAAGCAGACTGAAGTCCACTCCACGTTTTCCTCGCCACTTCGTGCGCAGTGGACTACAAGGACTACAAGGGCCTACAGACGCAGCGTTCTGATGACGACAGCGAGGTGCGACGCCCAGACAGCACTAATCGAATCCGAGTTCGCTTGAGAATAAATGGTTTTCTTTCGAGAGCTTCTATGGATGTAACGAGGTCTACGCAGAAGTCCCAGTTGTTTGATGGTGGAAATAGAAAGAGGAATGGAGCAGTTGTTAAGTTCAAACAACTGCGAAGCCGAGTATGTCAACATCCACGAGCCGGTGGAGGTTAGCACAGAGCTAGCCACTAGCAGCAGGTCCACGGCTCCGAAAAAGATATACAAGAAGCAGAGAGTTGTAACTCGAACCAGCATTACCTTGAAGGAGTACAGGAGAGAGTCCAGAACAGTCCAGAGGACACAGGAAGTTGAGAGAAGCAGCAGGTAAGCGAACAATAAGTGCAGCTACGTGGTTCTCGAAGCTAATTTCGTGTTGAAGCTAGTGGGAGCTAGCAGCTCCTACTATTAAAATTCCTGTTAGACTAGTAAAGTTATCTATTTAATGAATCCAGCAAACAAGTCAAATCTTGGCTTCGCCACGATCTCCCATCCTGAGCAAGCACAATGGCATCAGTGGAAAGGAAAAACTCCCTTTTAGAAGGAAGAAACCTCTAGCAGAACCAAGCTTAGGACAAGCGGTCATCTGCTTTGACCGGCAACTTATAATGTTTGCAGATCCACAACGCAGTCAGAAAAGACAGTTGCTCTAAAACTTAATCACAGAAAGGTAGAAAGGTAAAAATGCCCGCATCCGTTCACACAGGTGCGGTACACAGGCCTGTCGCACTCTGCGTTCAAGAAAGGTAGAAAGGTTCAAAGAAAGGTAGAAAGGTAGAAATGTCCACGTCCGCTCGCACAGGTGCTGTGCACAGGTGCTGTACACAGGCTTGCACCTGTCGCACTCTGTCGCACTCTGTGTTCCAGAAAGGTAGAAAGGTAAAAATGCCCGCGTCTGTTCACACAGGTGCTGTACACAGGCTTGCGCCTGTCACACTCTGCGTTCAAGAAAGGTAGAAAGGTTCAAAGAAAGGTAGAAAGGTAGAAATGTCAATGTCCGCTCGCACAGGTGCTGTGCACAGGTGCTGTACACAGGCTTGCGCCTGTCGCACTCTGTGTTCCAGAAAGGAAGAAAGGTAGAAATGTCCAACAAGGCTCGGTGAAAAAAATAGCAGAAAGTAACAAAAAAGGCTCAAGGAGCAAAAAGTACGAGGAGCAACGGCAGCCAAGGTGCGTCTGCGTCCGCTCACAGGTGCTCTGTCACAGGTGCTCTGTGCTCTGTCACAGGTGCTCTGTCACAGGTGCTCTGTCACAGTGCTCTCTCTCTCTCTCTCTCTCTCTCTCTTTCTCTGTATTTATTAGTGGCCATCTTGGTTTTTGAAGTGGAAACCTGAAAGTTATGAACCATAACTAATGTTCCCTGAAGGAAGGGAACAAGGTGCAACATATGACTATGGGAATTGCGCAGCCGCGCGGTTCAACTGAAGTAATACAATCACGCCTTTTAAGGCAGGTGGGCGTCAGCAAGGAGGCCCCGCCCTCTTTGCATAAAAGGGGCTGACATCCCACCTTCATCATCCAAGTGCACTTCACCGAGCTTGGGCATTGAAAGGGCAAACATGTGTTGCACCTCGTTTCCTTCCTTCAGGGAACATGAGTTATGGTGCATAACTTTCAGTTCCCCTATCAGTCAGTCCACTCAGTGTAACATATGACTATGGGAACGTAATTCAATCATGACTTGGAAATGCTCTGGAAATGTATGCTTCTGGGAACTTATGCCTTAGACAACAGTTGACAGCTGCTCATTACTCTGTGGTAGAAAGAACAGCTTGAGTTACATCACATGCTGTGCCATCTAAGCTGTACTGTTTTACAAACGTGTTTGATGATGCCAGTTAGCAGCTGCACATATATCTGCTACTGGAACACCTCTGAATAGGGCCCAGGAAGTGGTTAGGCCTCGGGTTGAGTGGGCATTGAGTGGCACCTTTGCCACTGTATGCCCTCTTAATGGCCTTAGTCACCCAGTGTGAGTGGTGCTGTTTTGACAGGGCTCCGCCAGCAGCAATAGTAGCAAAACACACAAACAACTGGTTTGTTTATCGCCAACTGTTGGTTCTCTCCATGTAGGCGCTCAGGGCCCTAACAGGGCAGAGCGTGTTCAGCCGTCTCTGTTCTTCAGTTAGAACAGGGGGAGGAGGAAAAGTTGACAGTTCAAAGTCCAGACTCCTGGGATTTAGAGTCGGGACTTTTGGTACATATGGGGGGTTTGGGCGTAGGGTGACCTTTGACCCGTCTAGGGCAAACCTGGTACACATTGGATGTACAAATAATGCGTGGTGGAGGTCACCCACGGGTCTTGCTGAGCACAGAGCTAGGAGCAACACAGCCTTATAAGATAATTATAATAATAATATATATGAATTAATTTATAACGCACTTTTCATTAACAAAATCTCAAAGTGCTACAAAGTGCAACTAAAATCAAAGATCAAATAAAAACAAGTGATAAAATCAAGTAAAATCAATGTTAAAAACAAAAATCAATAATAAATCAATTAAAAATAATGATAATATCAACTAAGATCAAAGATAAAAGCATGTGGAGGCAGAGTAGGCTTGCTTAAAAAGAAAGGTTTAAGCCTTGTTTAAAGTCAACCAGTGACTGTGGAGCTTGCAGGTAGTCAGGGAGGGAGTTCCATAGGAGGGGGGCAGCCACACAGAATGCCCGGTCTCCCATGGTCCTTAATTTGGTTTGTGGAATGTGAAGGAGTTTACTGTTCTGTGATCGCAGAGACCGGGTGGATGAATATGGTGCAAACATGTCCATTAGATAATCAGATGAAGTTCCGTGTAAGCATTGGTGTGCAATGAGAGCAGTTTTGTACTGAATTATGTAGGTGACAGAAAGCCAATAGAGGTTATGGAGAATGGGTGTAATATGTTCAAATTTTCGAGCTCTCAATAAAATCCTTGTTTCACTGTTTTGAATATATTGAAGCTTCTGAAGGTTTTTGCCAGGGATTCCAATAAACAGGGAGTTGCAGTAGTCGAGCCTGGAGGAGACAAAGGCATGACAGAGTTTCTCAGCATCAGAAAAAGTTAGAGATGGGCGAAGTTTGGAGATGTTTCGAAGATGGAAGAAGCAGGTTTTAAACAGATGCTTAATGTGATTTTCAAATGTAAGATGAGAGTCCATTTTTATTCCAAGATTTGTAACAGAGGTGGAGAGGGGGATGTCTTGTCCAGAAAAGGAAATTGTTGTTATAGTTGATGTTTGTACCTGGTGAGGGGTGCCAATCAGTATGGCCTCAGTCTTGGAGCAGTTTAATTGAAGAAAGTTCTGATTCATCCATGCCCTTATTTCCTCCAGGCAGGTAGAGAGGGCAGTGAGTGAAGATGGAGATGACAATGGTGATGATGATGATTCTCCACTCCTTATGTAAAGCTGTGTATTGTCGGCATAACAGTGAAAATAAATCTTGAACTGATTAATAATTTGATCTAAAGGCAACACGTAAAGGGAAAATAGCAGGGGCCCCAGAATTGACCCTTGAGGGACACCACGGGAGACACAGACTGTCTGGGAAGTGGTATTGCCAAGACTAACACATTCCAGCCTATTGGAGAGGAAATATTTGAACCAGTCTAGGACAGTGTCACAGAGACCGACCTCCATAGATAATAAATATATCTTAATTCTGCTAAGAGGCTCGAATGGAAGCTCACACAAAGTATCCAGGACTAATTGTAGGTCCCACTTGGGGGGCAGATTCCTGCTGGGAGGTCTCTTCCTTAGGATGCCCTTCATGAACTGTATCATGAGAGGGTGGGCACCAGGTGATTTACCTCCCCAGCCTTCGTGGCATGCCAAGATGGCTGACAAAAATACCTTAATGGTGGAGAAAGAGTGGCTCTTCTCCAGCATGTCATGTAGAAAGGTGAGGAGTTGGACTAAGTCACAAGAATATGAGAAAATATTCCTCTCTAGACACCAGACCTCAAAAACACGCCACTTGCGAGCGTAGAAAGTCTGAGTAAACTGTGCTCTCGCTCCCGGTATTGTGTTTACAACATTACTAGGCAGCCTGGAGGCCATTAATCAGTCCCTTGCAGCAGCCAGGCCCAGAGCTGCCACAGTTCTGGGTGTAGGTGAAGGATTTGCCCATGGGCCTGGGTCATCAGGGCCCTATGGGAGGGTAACTGCCGTGGTGTCGCCTCCAGCAGTGAAATCACCTCTGCGATCCATGCTTTCTGCGGCTACCTGGGGGCTATCAGTATTAGCGAGAGAGTCCCCCTTCATAAACATTCCAGTTTCGCCTGAATCAGGGGAACAGGTAGAAACGCGTAATACAGCCTCCCCACTGGTCAGCTGTACGTCAGGGCATCTGTCCCCAGCGGTGCATCTGTCTCCATTATCAAGTGATACAGGGCGCAGTGCGTATTGTTGTTGCAAGCAAACAGATCTACGTCGGCCCTCCTGTATCGTGCCCAGACCTGTTCCACGATGCGTGGGTTCAGCCGCCACTCCGAGGGGAGAAAGGGCCCTCTTGAGAGGGCATCTGCCCCATGATTCAATTTGCCTGGGATGTGAGTCGTCCTCAGTGACAAGATCCGGGAGCTGTACCACGTGAGCAGTTTCTATGTCAACCTAAGGAGGGGTTGGGATCTTGTCCCACCTTCTCTGTTGATGTAGGAGACTGTGGTCCTGTTGTCTGATTTTATCAGGACATGTTGTTGTGCAACCAGCCCCTTCCTGTAAAAGTGTTTCAGAGATAAAAACACTGCTTTGAGTTCCAAGAAATTTATGTAGAGCTTGGCCTCCTACTTATTCCAGACCCCTTGGGCGTACTGGTTTCTGCAGAGACCTCCCCACCCAGTCTTTGAAGCGTCTGTTGTGACCAGGACTCGGGACAACACCCTCCCCAGTGTGATGCCTTTGATGAACACTGTAGGGACATTCAATGGCTCCAGAGCCTTCATGCACTCTGGGCCAATCAGTTTCCCCCTTGTTTGTTGAAGGGGGGCATGTTACAATTGTTTGTTGACCCATATCTGTAGAGGGCACATTTTTAATAAGGCCAGAGGCACATAGACTATTGCTGCCGCCAATAGGCCCATGAGACGCTGGCATAGCTTTAGAGACATCGTTTGGCCTAGCTGAAAACGTGCTAGGTAGAGGTAGAGGGATGAAACCCGTGTCTCTGAGAGCCTTGCCTTGTACAGTATGGAGTTGAGCTATACTCCCAGAAATACTGTAATCTGGGATGGGGTCAGATCACTCTTCTCCAGGTTTATAACAAAACCCAGAGCTTCCATGTGAGACATCACCCTCTCTGCGTGCAGCTTCGCTTGGACACTGCTGTGTCCAAGAATGAGCATATTGTCGAGCTAATTGAGAACTCTGACCCCTTGACCCCTCAGTGGGGTCAAGGCCGCGTCCAGGCATTTTGTGAATGACCACGGGGCAGGTTTCAGGCCAAAAGGCATTGCCAAAAACTCAAATGTGGTGCCCTCGAAGGCAAAGCAGAGGTATTTTTTGTGGCAGGGTAGGATACTCACGTGGAAGAAGGCGTCCTTCAAATCCACAGTGCAAAAATAGTCCCTCGGGCGAACCGAGTAGAGGACGTGTCTGAGTGTCAACATCCTGAATTTGTATGTTTTTATTCTTTTGTTCAGACCCTGGGGGTCTAAGATAGTACTCAAGCCCTGTTCCCGTTTTGGGACCAGGAATTACTTGCTGTAATGACCCTTTTTTATATTGTGAACAGGGACCACTCTGATCACCCCTTTCTGTATCATGGTGGAGACCTCGTCTCTTAAGACATGAGCATGGTCTGGGCTTATGGAAGACAACAGCTCTCCCGTGAAAGGAGTTGTACGCTTGCAGAACTAAAGCCGGAGACCTAGGGTGACAATGAACGTGACCCACGCCTGGTTTGCATGTCTTCTAGGTGCTAGTGTGTACGCTTAGTCTGGAGGGCATGTGTATTCTGTGATGTTTATGTGTCAAGGGGAAGGAAGGGGGGATAGTGGCTACCTCCTGTTTACCCTTCGGCAGACTTTCTTGTCCCTCTGTGGTTGCCAGAGTGTCTGTCTGTTGTAAATAAACCTCTGGGCTCCCGCAGGGGCTCATTGTCTGCCCTGACAGTTCGTGTCTCATTAGGGTTGAGGTGGCCATGTGTGAGTGCTATCCCCACCTTTATTGACACACTTTGCATAAAAAGGTGCTTTGTTTTTTTAAGAGTCAACACATAGGACACTATGTGTTTTATGAGACTTTATTGCTATGCTTAAAGAACAATTTGTCTTTGTCACATACACATTTGAGTGATTTTTTGTGCATACATGATTTACACCAGAAAAATGTGGCTATTTACACACAAAGTATGGTTTTAAAAGTTTGGTCTCCCCTTTGTCCACATGGGTGGGAGCACCTGAAAAGTAACGAGGCAGACCTGCATCAGGTCGACTTCTGCTTTTGGTCCCTGTTCGTTGAGGAAGACCTCGGTGGGCCTGCCTGACGTGGGACACATTTGTGCCTTTCCCAGGCCTGGCCAGCCTGGGACGGCTCTGCGGCGGGCTTTGGCCGCTGTTCTCTGTCGAGCGCCGGCCGTTTCTGTGGGGGGCGACGTGTGGCCGAGTAGTGTCGAGGTTGTGCGCCCCTGTGTCCACTAGCATCTCTGAGTTGCACAAAAAGCTTTCTGGGCATCCCTTCACGCAAGGCCTTCTTCTGTTTCCTCCTCTGTTCCAGCCTGCTCTGAATCCTTATGAGAGCACCGCTGAAAAGCCCCATGGGCTCAATAGGATGATGGAGGAACGGGTTCTGCTGGCCCTCTGGCAGGTCCGACATTGTTAGCCACAAATGGTGTTGAGCTATGAAAATCTCTGCCATACTCCTTCCCTGAGCGATGGCAGCTGTTCACATAAGGCGAAGAACAAAGTATTTTGCCTTGCAGGCTTCCTCCAGAACATCGGCCACCTTCTTTTTGTTAGAGGTCTGCTGGAGCTCCTGAAGTCTTTCAGCCAAGTATGCCTGCATCATAGCTGAAGCATTCATGGCGTGGACTGCAAGGCCTTGTGCTCTGTAACACTTTTTGAGCTGGGAGGCTGACACGCGGCAGGCCTTGCTAGGCAGAGTTGGTCTGGAGCTCGAAGTTCTAGGGGCTAAATGTGTGGCCAACGTGTCCTCCATCTGGGAGATGTTGGCCATGCCAGCCGCTTCCATTCTGGCGACTTCCAGGAACTGGGAGAGAGGCAAAACCATTGGAGCCCTGGGTTCAGCCCAGGTGTGAGCGAGTCAGCTCCGTGTGGAAGTCGGGAAAAATAGGCATCCAATGCCTCGTGGCCGACTGCTGCTCGGCGAACCAGAAGTTCCTCGCCAACCTCGTTACCTGTTAGGGTGGGGGTTCTGGCCAATTAATCCGTGGCGTGTCCGTTGCTCTACGACACAGCTCGAACAGAGCGGGGACGATACACCATTCTCTGGTTGACCTGCCGTAGGGTTCTGGGAGAAGTCCTCATCTTCTCCTTCATCCTTGCTTTCGGCTTCGTCATCAGTTAGCTCGCCAGAGACAGTTAGCGAGAGCTCATCTGCTCATAACAAGTCCCTCGTGTCGAACTAAACGGTGGAGTCCCCGAGGGGGGCCACCATGTCCATGTTTCCTCCCCAGTCGGTGGGACCGCTGTTCTCCAATTCAACAGCCTCAAGCGCCGCAGAGGGAGTGAGCGTTTTGTCAAGGAGCGGTTCCCACGCCGTGGTGGAGCCGCCCATGGCTTTGACCACATAGTTCATGTGCCTCCGTCTTTTGGCCTCACGTAGCTGGTTGCAGTGAGAGCAGGATTCGGGGGACTCCAAAGCAGTTTTCGCGTGTAACATCCCTAAGCAGACGGGACAGGCCTCGTGGTGTCCGCCGCTGCGAGGGAATAACTACATCCGCTGGGGAAGGCTCGGGAGACAGAGCTCGCTGGTCTGCTATTCTTGTTGGAGTTTTTCGCTTTCCTCTTGCTCTTCTCCGGAGCCATGGCTGAGAAGAGGCATCGAGTTGTAGCCAGTTAGCCGTCCGCTAACTGCTACAAAGACATCCTCACGTCGAGCTGCTCTCGGTGGCTAGCCTGGTAACACGTTAGCTACATAGGAAGTGTGTAGTGCAGTTAACGTCTCGTAGCTGAACTGCGAAAAGAGCAGATGAAAAAAACTCAAAAGTTAAGTTGACAACACTGGGTTAGCCTCCGCTAACCCAAGTGCTCACAGGACAGTTCTTTGTAACGCTCAGTGAAAGGAGCAAGCTCACCTCCAGTCGAGCGATTTGGTCACAGAGAGTCCTACGAAGTTCAGGTGTGAAGTGAGGTGAAGGGCAAAAGAGGATGAAGGTGGGGCGTCAGCCCCTTTAATGCAAAGAGGGCAGGGCCTCCTTGCTGACGTCCACCTGCCTTAAAAGGCGTGATGGTATTACTTCAGGAGAACCGCGCGGTGGCGCAATTCCCATAGTCATATGTTGCACTGAGTGGACTGACTGATAAGGGAACCAGATTTCATTACACTTAGATGCAGACACACACATAAATAGGAGTCTGTACATCACCTTTTTTTGAAGTTGTTGCACTGACAACATGCCATATGGATAGATGGATGGACACATGATTATGCCAATTGCATATTTTTACTCCCCAATGGGGGCATAGAGGTTTGCAACACAAATTCAACACAACTATTAACATGTTTGCCTCCATAAGAGCTTCACTGATTTTATTTTATTTTTTATTCTTAATTAACCCAGATTTTATATGGACTGTGGGAAGAAACTGAAGACTAGCTACACCTGTACTGGTAAAAAAAAAAATATTTAAAACTTTACACAAAGTCTCAAGCCAGAAGATATCTTCTCACTATAGGCAATACTGTTAACCAACTGCACCTCCTACAACAACATTCAACATGCCAGTGTTTTTGCATTAGTGAACATTTGATTTTTTAATTATTTTTTTTTTTATTATCAGTAAATCTCAGTAAGTGTGGATGTTTGCTTGTGAACTATGTTGTGAAATAAAACATGTTTTTGTCTTCGTGTTATCATTTATCTTGAAAGGGTTTTCACACAGTGTTCAAATGATCAGTCTCTCTTGTAGAATGATAAAGATTTACTAAAAGACACAGGATTGTGAGCATGAACACAGATCTGTCCTGGCGAGGTTCTGAAGGAGTGCTCAGTTTGGGTCTGTCCTAGCCTCTGATTGGCTTAGGAGAGGGGAGGGGGCCTGGTGCCTCTCTGTCTGTCAGTTTTATGACCTTGTAGATATATGGCTGTGAAGAAGTCGACTGAAAGTCTCTCTGGTTCTGTGTGGTTTCTCAGTCAGATGGTATCAGAACAGCTCTCCCTTCCCCCCCTAGGGCCTGTGTGGACCGGAACAGGCACAAAGTGCATACATTCCCTGAACCAGTTCTATTTTGTTGGATCTAAAAGTGAGTAGATTTATAATGATGTGTAAGCTAATTTAAGGTACATAAGACATGATTGCATAAACATTTGTAAAACAGTTAATACCTTGATTATAAAGCACTTGTGTATTAAGTATATAATAGTTGTGTATTAGTTTCATTCTGGATTAAAAATAGAACTATGTAACATATAGAACTGTGCTAAGGCTAGCCTGTATAAATAAAGGTTGGATGAATGAATGAATATTATCCTTCACTCTCAAAACGCAAGTCTGCAAGCTGAAAAAAGCAATGGTATTTCCTGTTCACAAGACAGAAGCCTTCTGGCAGTTAAGGGGGGGGGGGGGCAAACCCTAAAAGAGAACAAAGCAGAACTTCTTATTGGTTGAGAGCAGGAAACACCCTACAAGAGAACAAAGCAGAACGTCTTATTGGTTGAGAGCAGGAAACATCCTACAAGAGAACAAAGCAGAACTTCTTATTGGTTGAGAGCAGGAAACACCCTACAAGAGAACAAAGCAGAACTTCTCTCATTGGTTGAGAGCAGGAAACACCCTACAAGAGAACAAAGCAGAACTTCTTATTGGTTGAGAGCAGGAAACACCCTACAAGAGAACAAAGCAGAACTTCTCTCATTGGTTGAGAGCAGGAAACACCCTACAAGAGAACAAAGCAAAACTTCTCTCATTGGTTGAGAGCAAGAAACGTCCAGAGAAGAGTATAAAACATGAGTTTCCTCCTCCACGTCAGTCAACGCAGAGCAAGCCCAAGGAGAAGAACAACTAATCAGGTTGTATATGGTGTCTCCCTTGAAATGCGCATTTCAATGTGTTTTCTCTCTCTTTTTCTCTCTTTCTTTCTTTCTTTCTTTCTTCTTTCTTTCTTTCTTTCTCTCTCTCTCTCTCTCTCTCTCTCTCTCGTTCTCTCTCTGTCCACTTATTTTAATCAAATGTAATGGCTTTTAGAAATAGAACAAATGTATTCTGTGACTTTTTAAACTTATGATTAATTAAACTGGTTTTTGGAACTTTAAATGCGCGTTTGTCGTGTTTTCAGTGTATCTCTCCTTTTTTGATCCAAAGTGAAACCAACCACGAACTTAGGGCGAATAAGAGAAACAACGCCAACAATTTAGAGGTCCTACCGAGATGGTTGCACGTGGATAGGAAGGGGGAGTCCAGAACACTGATCAGTGACCGGTCACCACTACTAAAAAGGTAAGCAGATACCTGTTTAAACGAAATCTGTGATTGGAATTTTTATAGGCAAATTTGATTCAGTGTGTTGGACTCCAGTAAAATAAGGAAATAAGACGAGTAAGTATTTGTATACGTAAAGTAAAATAATAATACCCAAGTCCCAGGTAAAACACGCAGTGGTCGAGCCTCCCAGGTGCCGACGGGCTTCTGGAACAGAGGGATTCGGGGTTTTAGGATAAACAAATAATGTATCTGCCGCCGTACATGTAACTCTGAGACCAAGTTAAAACTGTAAACTTGCTAGGTTAGTGGCTAGCTTAAAACAGTGACAATTTAGACTTACTTATAATTTGACACTAAATAAGTAAAGTGCGGGACTGGGGTGAGAGTTTTGAAGTAAACGCGCTGACCTGCGCTGATAAAATAGTCCAATAAGAGTTTCAAACCTAGACCATTTAAATAAAACAAAGCAAAATGAGTCACAGAATACTAAATCTTTTTTTTTTATGTTCTAAAATAGTGGGGTTCCAGGTAATGTGAGGAGTCAACACACGATCATACTAATCTTATTTTACACTCAAAAGGTTCTAAAAAAAAAAAATGTTTTTCATTGCTAAGGTTTTCTGGCGTCAGAGTCTCGCGTGCCTGTTGAGCTGGTCTGTCTTATATGTTGTTTGTCCTGTGAATCATAAGGTCAGCGTGAGCTGGTCTGTCTTATATGTTGTATGTCTTGTTGAACATAAGGCAAGCGTGAGTGTGTGAGGAAGAGAAAGAAAAAATGTTCCGGAGGGATACACGGAAAATGATTCAGGACGGGCTGGCTCGCCGAAAGGAACGCTCAGTCTGTCTTGACACTTCCTGTGTGGGAGGCATCCGTGTATTCACTGAGTCATGGTTCCTGTGACAATAAAGATTAATAGCTGTGTGGTGTATGCGTGTTTGACTGTGAGAATGGACAAAGGCATAAAAACTGAATTGGAGGGAAATTTTAGCCAGAAGTGCGGGAGCGCATCCTTTAAACCCATAGAAGAACAAATAAAAATTATAAAACAAGCGATAATCATGTCAGTGAAGGACAAAAAACAGGAAAAACAGCTTTAAAAAAATAGAGGAAATAAATGACAAAACAGGCAAAAGTAACGTGGTGAGTTTAATTTGGGAAAGAATAAGGAAGTGTAAAGAAGAAACAGAGGAGTTTGAAAAGCAAAAGAAGGAGGCCAATGCCTTACAAAAAGGGAAATATAAAATTGTTGACTGCATCAGACAGCAGTTGCAAAGAGTGGTTTAAACTGGTTCTGATAGCACAGGGGGTGTTTCATTTACTGACTATGGAGAAGAGTGAGAAAACAGGAAGTCTTGAGCCTCCACCCTATAGCAGCACCTCATCAGCACCACCGGCAAAAAGCATGTACCCAATATACCATGTAGAAGGGGACGTAGTAAAGATAGAGGAAGCTCCTCCCACCTTGGAGCGAGAGAATTCCATGACATCAGAGAATCTGGTTACTAAGAATGAGGTGGGATCAGTGAGTGCATCAGATTTCAGAGACTTTATGAACACACATGGGTCCCAAAAGGTAGCTGCCAGCTCAATATCTATAACCCCTCCTCCCTTTTCTCCAATAACCCCCCCAATGTCACAGGCGTCGTTTTACCATCCGGTGGCCCCAGGGCCCCTCTCGCTCACCTTAAGTGAGACATCAGGGCAAGGATATGTTCCTCCTGACGCCCCCGGATGGGGAAACAGGCCTGAATTAACTGACAGAATGTTAAATCTGACACCCCACAACACATCAAGGCCCAGGAATCCCTCCTTGGCTGAAGTCCCTCTTCGGATCACTTCAGATGTTATAACATCTCTTTCTTTTCCATCTAATCGGATGGAAACCACCAGTACACCACTTCCCCTCTACACCACCACACCCAGTACACCACTTCCTGTGACAGCACACCCAAGTACATCCAGTCTTATGGAGCACGAGGAGACGCAAGGGTTTGACAATTGTCCTCTTTCAAACAGCAGCTATCCTTTGCTCCTAGCAGGTACATAAGTCAGGTACAAACCTTTTGCTTTGGGAGACATTCAGGCCTTGGTGGAGAAATTGCCCCCGCTAACAGAAGGAGGCAGCAAGTGGTTGAACGTAGTAGACAGCCTCACTAAAGGGATCACATTGGCAATGGGGGATGTGAGAGCTTTGTTGGGAAGATGTGTAACATCCACCAGGATGGATGAATTGGAACGGGCAGCAGGCTGGAATCGCGTAGTTCTCGACTCAGAACCTATGACAAATCACTTACACAGGTTTGCAGGAGCCCTTAGAGAGGCTTACCCGCTCCCAGAGGGTTCAGGGGTTCCTAAGTTTCATTGGAAACCTGGACAGAACCCAACAGTTTATCTAGATCAGTGTAAGCAAGAATGGCATGATAGAACTCACTGCCACGGACAAGGTACGGGACAGAGGTATTTCTTTAGACAAGCTATCCTTGATGGTGTTCCAGCAGCTGTCATTAAAGCAATGAAAACAAATCCTGACCTTCCCACTGCAGACGCAGAGAAATGGGAACGTCACCTCATTCATCATCTACAGGAAGCTGCAGATGAGGAAGTGAAAAGCGTAGCTGATCTAAAAGATATGCAAATACAGCTGCTGAAGTTACAACTAAAGCAGGTTAGAGATGTGGTGCAATCAAAGAAAGAGTCTAAACAGATGGTTGCTGAGAAGGAAGGTATGATTACCACCCCACAGCAGCACGTAACACCCCAACCATATTATGATACGTCATCTCAGGGTCCGGTTAGGGGACAGTGGAGGAGAGGAGGAAGGGCTCGGGGTAGAGGCTATGGTCGAGGTAACCTGCAGGGAAACAGGGCACAAGGTGTATGTTACTTCTGTCAGAAACCTAGACAGTGGGAACGTAATTGTTTTCACAAACAAGCAAAGTCACAGAGGGAAGGGTACCTCCACTCAGCTTCCAACACACAGATGGTTCCATCTGGCCAGCACCCGACTCTACAAGGAGAGTGGACCCCAGGCTCAGGGTCCAACACTTCCTACCAGCAATGACACACCCCACAGAGAAACCAGTCCATAGGGGGAGGTGCAGACCCTATGATACGGATGAAAGTCATGAACAAGGACTTCTCCTTCTTGGTGGACACAGGTGCCACATATTCCACGTTGAATGACCTGGACTTTTATGAACACACCACATCTGACACTGTGTCAATGGTAGGCTTCTCTGGGGTGCAACAAAAACTGCATTTGACTGAACCTCTCCTAATCACAGCAGGACCGTAGTCTTTGACTCATCGTTTTGTTCTGTCTAAGGATGTACCGGTAAACCTGCTGGGTAGAGACTTGTTGAAAAAGATGGGAGTGACCATTTTGTGCGAATCAACTGGGCTGAAGGTCACTCTGCCCAATGGGACTTGTTGGACTTGCTCACAATCCTCTTCCTCTCCAGCCTCACAATGTCTGCTTAAACCAACGCAGGAGGAGGTCGCTGACATCTACTGGGCCTTGATACGTCCTGAAACCACACAACAACTTGGCATCTACTCTGCGTACCTGTCTTGGAAGCCTTGGCTTGATGCCCTGCGACCCTATGTTCCACCTCCAGATCCTTTACATCTGACACTCTTTTATGACCGTGACTCTGATGACTGTTTTAGAGAGCATTTTGCCTATACTTTGCAAGATACTGAGTGGCTTTTGACCTCAGATAAGATCATTGTAGGACCCCAGGGGGTGGCTTCACATGTCACCCTATCACCATCTCAACTTGAATGGTATTGCTGGGTTGCAATCACGTGACCCGGAAGTGGCGCGAAATTCAGATGCGGGGCAGGAAGTGATTTTCCCCAGTTCAAAACACAGCAGAATGGATTACAGCAAGTATGCCAAAGCCCTAAATAAACTGGCGAGGACGAGTTTTGGGTTAACCATTTAGGATCAAAAGAAGCTTTAAATGGTTGTCGACTTGTTTCTGCCCGGGTGAGTAGTGAGATGTATTATTTATTTAGTAATTAGCCTATGCTAACTACGCTATCGCTAATGCTAACAACAAGTTTAGTTAGCCCCCTGTTATTTCTATGTGCGTGGATCTACTTAAAAATAATATATTTAGCTTCTGTAAAGCCAAATTCGTGCTGGAGTTGTATGTGTTAACGTTGAGTCATATGCATTTCTACACTGTAGGTCAGAGATCTACAGTAACTCCATTAAAAAGGTAAGTTAATGTACTGAAAATATTATGATTTTTTTTGTTTTGATAATACAGTATCATCAAGGTGATCGTATTGTAGGAGGTGGTGAAGAGACGACACAGGAGACGGGATGCAGGTCTTCACTTTATTCACTCCTACTTAAAAACTGGCGGGAAAACCACCCAACTCCGCCTTATATACCCACATAACATCCGGTCCTCTGGACCTTTCACAATAAAAGCATCCTTAACACATTCGGTCCACTGGGTGTGAGTAGAGCCCCCTAGTGGTCCACCACACACGCCCCCCCAGAACACCCAGTAAGGTCCATCACTAGTCCCGCGTTTTAGGTTTGATTAAACGCCCAGAACGGCTGAACCTGGGCCCCGCAGAACCAGTTTGATGAAGCGGGGGGTGACGATGAGGGGCTGCAGAAGATTCAGGCTCCAATGGTTGTTGAGAGTCTCTGGAAGGAGGGCCGCAATCCGTTAGCAACGTGGATGGAGGTCTGCCCCTGCGAGGAGCCTGGGCCGTAACAACCTGATCATCTGACACAACATGAGCCGGTTTAAGCCTATCGATACAGACAGTCTCAGTACGACCCCCTAAATCTAAAAGGAAATGTTTTGGGCCTGGCTGAAGAACCCGAAACGGTCCATCATACACAGGCTGTAGTGGTGTCCTGTGTGCATTGTGTTTGACAAAAACAAATTTAGAGGACTCCAGACTCTTAGGGACAAATGACTGAGGTAAACAATGGTGTACCGGTCCAGGGACACGAACGGAGTCCTCCTGAGACGAAAAATGTTGCAACGGCGGGGCGAACTGTGGTGAGGGTACCTCAGGTAAAAACTCACCGGGGACGCGCACAGGTTGACCGTAAACCAGTTCAGCCGGGGAAGAGCTCAGGTCCTCTTTGGTTGCGGTACGTAAACCTAACAACACCCAGGGAAGACGGTCAATCCAGTTGTCACCGGTCAATGCAGCTCGCAGTGCAGCTTTCAATGACCTGTGAAACCGTTCACACAAACCATTAGCTTGAGGGTTGTAAGCTGTGGTCCTGTGAACGTTCGTCCCCAGGCCCTTGGCCATGGTAGACCAAAGCTCAGAAACAAACTGCGGGCCCCTGTCTGATGTAATGTCTGAAGGGGGGCCAAAACGTGCAACCCAGGTAGACAAAAATGCCCGGGCCACCACTGCAGCCGTTGTGGATGTCAGAGGAACCACCTCTGGCCACCTGGTGGTCCGATCTATCATAGTCAGCAGATGAGTAAAACCTTGTGATGGAGGCAGAGGGCCCACCAGGTCCACGTGCACATGGTCAAACCGCCGACTAGGGATAGGGAAAGGTTCCAAAGGTGCTTTGGTGTGTCTGTCAACCTTAGCACGCTGACATGGGACACACGCTGCTGCCCACTCCTTAACCGCTTTACGCAGACCGGGCCAAACAAACTTTGAACTGACCAGTTTCACCGATGCTCTAACCCCTGGATGAGAAAGGGAATGCAAGGAGTCAAAGACGCGGCGTCGCCATGAAACTGGAACCAGGGGGCGGGGCCTGCCAGTAGAAACGTCACAGAGCAGGAGAGGACCTCCGTCATTCACCTGCCGTTCCTCCAACTCGAGGCCCGTGGGCCCGGACTGGAGCTCGAGTATTTCTGCGTCGCTACGTTGGTCCGCAGCCATGGCAGAAAAATCGATGCCCACGTACACGGGGGAGATCAGCACCCGGGAGAGACAGTCGGCCACCACGTTGGACTTTCCAGCCACATGCTGAATGTCTGTAGTAAATTCAGACACCGCTGCGAGGTGGCGTTGCTGGCGGGCGGACCAGGGGTCAGAAATTTTCGACATGGCAAACACCAAGGGTTTGTGGTCAACGTATGCAGTGAACTGGCGGCCTTCCAGGAAAAACCTGAAATGGCGTGTAGCTAGGTAAAGTGCCAGCAACTCTCTGTCAAAAACACTGTATTTAAGCTCATTGTCCCGCAGCGTACGGCTGTAAAATGCAAGGGGCTGCCAAACTCCTGACACCTGCTGTTCTAACACAGCCCCCACCGCGACATCAGATGCGTCTGTTGTCAAAGCTATTTGTGCCGCCGGGGATGGATGGGCCAGAAGGGCAGCAGTGGCCAGTGCAGCTTTAGCATCACCAAATGCCTGTAGGCGTTCTGGTGTCCAGTCAACACTGTCGTTGGGCTTTTTCTTTTTCAGCGCTCCATAGAGCGGGCGCAGCAGTTGTGCTGCCCTGGGGAGGAAACGGTTATAGAAATTCACCATTCCCAAAAATTCTTGTAGCGCTTTAACAGACTGGGGCTGTGGAAAATCTGACACCGCCTGCACTTTGTTTGGTAACGGGACGGCACCACTTGCAGAAATGCGGTGGCCCAAAAAGTCAATGACTGGCAGTCCAAACTGGCATTTTGCTGTATTTACAATCAGGCCATGTGCTGCTAGGCGCTGAAAAACCTCACGGAGGTGGGACATGTGCTGGTCAGCTGAGCTGCTAGCCACCAGGATGTCGTCCAGATACACAAATACGAAGGACAGACCCCTTAGTACTGAATCCATCAACCGCTGAAATGTTTGTGCTGCACCTTTAAGACCAAAAGGCATGCGCAAAAATTCAAACAGGCCGAAAGGCGTGATCACAGCGGTCTTAGGGACATCCTCCACATGCACAGGAACCTGGTGGTACCCCCGTACTAAATCTACTTTTGAAAAAATAGAGGTCCCATCCAGGTGCACTGAGAAATCCTGGATGTGGGGGATGGGGTAACGATCGTTCTCCGTGATGTTATTAAGGCGGCGGAAATCCCCACATGGACGCCATTTGCCGTCTGCTTTGGGCACCATGTGCAGGGGGGAGGCCCACGGGCTGTTTGAGCGTTGCACGATGCCTAAATGCTCCATGTTAGCAAACTCTTCCTGTGCTATTGCTAGCTTAGTAGCATCGAGGCGGCGTGCACGTGCGAACACCGGGGGACCTGTTGTGGGAATATAATGTTCAACCCCATGCTTTGTGTTTGTGTTGGCAAAGTTAGGAACAGTCAGCGAGGGAAACTCAGACAATAAACGTTGAAACACATCACCCGAAGCTAAAAAATTAGCATGCATTAGAGGCCCAGCTCCTCGCGTCTCACAAGGCAGTGACGAAAAGGACACCGCGTCGATTAAACGTCTGTTAGCCATATCAACCAGGAGCCCGTGAGCACAAAGAAAATCGGCCCCTAAAATAGGGACTGAGCTAGCAGCTACCACAAAGTTCCACTGGAAGTCTCGTTCATGGAAACGAACAGTCACCAACCTTTCACCAAACGTCTTGATGGGTGAGCCGTTAGCCGCGGTTAGCTGCGGGCCGCAGCCTTCAGCCAACATGTCGGAGCCAGACGGGGGAACAAGGCTCTTCTGCGAACCAGAGTCCACCAGGAACCGCCTCCCCGACCTCGAGTCTTCGATGAAAAGCAGCCTTTCCTTGTCGCCAACGGCCGCGGCTGCTAGCGTGCGTTGGCGTTGTCGTTTCCCTGAGGTTTGTAGCTGCACGGTGGGACGCACCGTCGTGCTTTGGCGCCAAAACGCTTGTGGTAGTAGCAAAAGGCGGCTCCTGTCCGCCCGCGGCTAGCGACCCCTGCTACCACCGATGGCTCGTCCGGCGCTGAGGGCGTTGCTTGAAACTCGGGCGCTGCTGGAGATCCGTGGGCCGCCATCTGGACTTCGAAGGTCCTTGTCGTTAGAAGAATGCGGTCAGCTTCTCCGGCCAGCGCGCGGTAATTCTTCTGCTGCAGAAGCGTGGAGTTGGCCAGGACATTACGCACTTGTGGCGGAAACTTGCGGAGGAGAAGGTGGCGGAAGAGGAACTCGCAGTCGCCTGAGCCCCGCAAGGCTAACATGCCCTCCACTAGCTCCAGAGCTGTGCCATCGCCCAAACCGGGGAAGGAAAACAGTTTCTCCGCGCGCTCCGCGTCTGAAAGTGTATAACGCTGCAGAAGGAGCTCCTTGATTGCGGCGTATTTTCCTTGTGCAGGAGGGTCCTCGAGCAGGCTCATTACCCGCTGGGCTGACCGTGGGTCCAGCGCCGCAACCACATGATGGTATTTGGTGTCGTCTGAAGAAATCCCGCGAAGGGCGAACTGCGCTTCGACGTGTGCAAACCACGCTGGGGCAGCGTTCAGCCAGAAGTCCGGCATCCTGCCGGACACCGCAAAAGCGAGCGAGGCCGCCTGTGGGGGTTCCACCACAGGGGACAGCTGAGGGGAGCTGGCTGTAGCTTCATGCGTCGACATATTCAGCTCACGAGGGTCACCAATTGTAGGAGGTGGTGAAGAGACGACACAGGAGACGGGATGCAGGTCTTCACTTTATTCACTCCTACTTAAAACTGGCGGGAAAACCACCCAACTCCGCCTTATATACCCACATAACATCCGGTCCTCTGGACCTTTCACAATAAAAGCATCCTTAACACATTCGGTCCACTGGGTGTGAGTAGAGCCCCCTAGTGGTCCACCACAGTATCTTCTTTGTAACTTCAGATACTAGCTGGTTAAACTCAAGGTGGCCATACATGGGAGCCTCACCAGATGGAGTCGTTTCATGTGACTGTCATGGAGCCAGGGTGTGTGAAATCAAGGTAAAATTTATTTCTCAAAAGGTTTGGACTACTGCACTGCAGACTTAGCTTTTTTAGATTTTTCTACCTGGATTATTGAGCATGCATTAGGGTACTGCACTGCAGACTTTGCGCACCTCACAGTATGAATGTTACAACTATAATTTTTTACTCAAATCTTTGTTGTTTGCATATTTCACAGCATGTAGCCGTAGTTTTGGGGATGGTCTTGCAGTTTGTGGGATGTTGCCTTGTTTCCAGTTAAAAAATGTGTGACCTTTCCATCACCTTTTAAAACTTAGTCCAGATTAATACATTCTTACCTGTGGAACACACCTGGTTGACAGAGACATAAATATAGTCTCATTTTCTAACATTGGTGTTGGATAGTGAAATGAGTGAAACACAATCTTTAAAAAAGTATCATATTGAAATGTTTTGGAGACTACCGTATTTATTTTTTATGTCTAAGTTTCATTGTCTTGTCCTTCAGTGCCCACAGAGCAAAGAGCATGAAGTCAGTCTGAGGATGTGTGCTGGACAGCCTGGTTTTTGTCTCGTCGTCTCGTCAAGGTTGGAGATTCTGTACAACTGGATAGGAACCATCCTTATTACCATCAGCTCCAGGATCAGATTCACATTGTGGATGTACAATATTGTGATTTTGTAGTATGGAGTGAAAATGATATTTATGTGGAAAGAATTCTGCCAGATGACCAGCTGTGGGAAACAGCAGTTCCCAAAATTCAGCACTATTTTACACATTGCATCCTACCTGAAATCCTGGGACAGAAATCCACACGTGACTAACCAATCTAAGAATCAAGAATGTTATTTGGAGTAGTTGATGAAAGGAGTTTGAAAAGTTTATACAAATTTAAACAGTTGCTCTTTTTTTCCCCAAAAACATTTGTCACTACCATAACATGTTTCAGCTACACCTGTAGCAAGCACTCTGCAGAAGGGTCATGTGATGTTGTTACATGTCATGACAGCTGTTTTTTATTTACAATAATCTTAATTGAAAAGTTAAGTATGTTAAATCAAATGATATATTTAAATCAATATGAGATTAGCTTGTGAATTTCAAAGGTGTTCTAATATGTTAAATAACAGCACATACAAATGTCATATGTCACAAATGTTGCAAAATGAGTCTACTTCAGAAAAATGTTTTTATTTCAATAGCAAAACTCATGTCATTTTAACTGACCAATATTCACAAAGATTGGTTATGGAGTTCATTGAATAAATTAAAAATATTCAACCTTATTGGGTAAATTTTTTTTTTGTCTTCATGAACAATTAACATGTACAAATATGGTCTGTAACAGTATTAGTGATTTAATTTACTTTTGATTTACTTTAAATGATAAATACATGTATAATCATTTAAACTTAAAATATTTATATAAATATAGTTGATTGAATTACTTGTCGCTCAGGCCACTCTATTAAGAATTGTAATCTTTCATGGAGAACATGAATCGTTCTAAAACAAATTCGAGACACAGTGGCTTTTGACACATTAAATCTATAGGCAAGGTCTTGAAGCTGCAGATGTAATCTGAGATGCATAAGTATCATAATAAATTGCTCAAATTTGGAGAGTGCTGACAGTGATGACATGCTGATGTATAAGGTTCACAGAGCTGAAAAATTTGCATCAAAACTAAAAAGTTGGGCAGTCCCGTATAAAACTTTGTTTTATCGTTGTTCTGGAAGGTTTCAGGAGTAAATTTAGTCACTGAGACTTTTTCCTTAAGGTCGCAGATCTCAGTTGTGTAGCCTTTCACTGCATCCTCCAGCTTTGTGAGGTCAACCATGCTTAGATCCGTCTGGCATTCTGCATCTGCAAATATTTAATTATTAAAAATTACGTTCAGAAATTCTATAAATAAATAAATAGTATTTTTATTTATTATTATTTTACCTTTGAATCGTTCGTTTTCAGGGGCTGGTAAGCTTTCTTCACAGAGCTCATCTTCCAGACTGTTGGCCTCCTCAGTGCAGAGAAGCTTCCGGGCCTTAGCTCTTTCCCTGCGCCGGAGGGATGCTTCTGTTTGTGGCCACTCGTTACTTCTTTGGTACCCCAGGTTAACAGTGGGGGCCCAGTCTTGGGAATGTACATCACCTGCTGCACTCGGACAACCTAAATATAAGACACCACTTTAAAGTAAAACACGTAAATGCCTTTCCTAGCACTAAGCTAACCGCTAACAACATTAGCATTCTAATCGGATTTTTTCTGGGAACAACCAAGTGTTGAACCACTACACAAGCTAGGGCATAACATATCTTACCTGTCTTTCTAGTTACTGTCCAATAAAATATCTGAAAATATGATTTAAACGATACGACCCTTACCTGTAACAAAGTGGTCGCTGCAGACTCTCGTCAGTTTCTGCACCTCCTGTTTTTAGCCGTAGGTTGTAATCCACGTTTGTCGTCTTTTTTCTGTAAGTTTTTTTAAATTAATCCCCTTGTAGCATACTACTTTCGGAACACGAAAATAACTTTTATCTATCTCTCGATTAGAGCGGTTGCAACAACCGTAAACGGCACAGAATTTAGGCATGTAGATGCTGAATCAGCAACAGAAGGAAACGGCTGCGTTTACTTCCTGCCCCGCATCTGCATTCTGTGACGTCACTGCTACGTCATCTGAAACCCAGCAATAGGATGTCATCTGAAGCAGCACCACATGTCTCACTTGCTCTCTCGCCCTCACACCAAGCTAAGGATTTAGGGCCAATGGTAAAGACAGTCATGGACACCCTTGATTGGTGTCCTACACAGCTTCCATCAGTTGCTTTTTCACCATCAACAGATTGCTATATTATTGACGTTTCAGCTCAGGATTTGGGAAAATTAGATCATGAACTTATTTCAAGAGACCATGGTAGGGAAAAGACTGATCACACCGAGGTCCCTGCCATGCTTGATACGCTCCCACAGTCCCTCTGGTCCCAAGGTCCAGAGGACGTGGGATTAGCAAACTGTGATCTCATTACTTTTGAACTTCTCTCCACTGAACCAATATGGTTGTATCAATACTCACATAAGCCAGAAGCCTGCAGAAGGGCTGAGCAATACGGTTTGGGGGTTGCTAAATGCAGGAGTATTAGAACCGTCTAATTCACAGTGGAATACTCCCATTTTGCCAGTCGAGAAAGTAGGCACAGGAAAGTACAGAATGGTACATGACCTTAGGTCAATTAATGCAATCCTTAAGACTCCTATGCCCTGTTCCAAATCCATACGTGGCGTTAACAAACTTGAATCCAAAACAGAAATGGTTCACTTGCATTGATTTGGCCAATGCCTTCTTTTGTCTCCCTTTGTCAAATGATGTACGAGACATATTCTCTTTCACTTTCAATGGCCAACAGTATCGATACACTCGCTTACCTCAGGGTTTCTCATTGTCCCCTGGAATATTTAATCAGGTACTAAAAGACCTGTTGGTTCATCATCATCTCCCTGAAGGCACCACGTTGCTTCAATATGTTGATGACTTATTGATAGCATCAGAATCACCTGAAGACTGTCTCAAAGCCACCCATGACATTCTTCTTCTTCTTCATGATGCGGGTTTCAAAGTGAGCAAAACAAAACTTCAAGCCGTCCGCACCCAGGTATCCTTCTTGGGACGGTTAGTCTCAGCTCGAGGAACAACGCTTTCTCCTGAGCACAGAGTTTCCATTTTGAATCACCCAAAGCCTAGCACGGTACAGGAAATGTTGTCTTTTCTGGGGTTGACAGGGTATAGCAGACATTATATACCTGATTACAGTGAACTCACTACTTCCCTTCGAAACATGGTTAAGGAACAGGGGATAAGAAAATTGAAGTCCAAACTCATTTGGAGTCTTGAAGCAGAACAGTCTTTCATAACTCTCAAACAACTTTTGGCTCGGACTACTGGTTTAGCCCTACCTGATTACACCTCACCTTTTTACCTTGATGTTTCTGAAGCAAAAAACACCATTAATGGCATTTTGTTTCATAAAAAGGAGGGGAATAGACAGATACTGATGTACACCAGCATTCTTCTAGATGGTACTGAAAAATGCCATCCACCATGTACACAAATGGCAGCAGGATTGAGTAAAATCGTCGCTAAAACAGCACATATAGTGATAAGCCATCCACTGCACATTTTAACATCACATAATGTCGTTGCCTATGTGAACTCCGAACTCTTCACAATGACTTCATTGAAACAAAGACGCATGAGTAACATTTTGGCGGCACCAAATTTATTATTTTCACATGAAGGTGTAAACATGGCTGACGGAATGAATACAACACACACGCACGACTGTGTTCAAAAGGTCTATATGGAAGAAAAAATCAGGTCCGACCTAGAAACAGAATATATAACACAATTGGAAATACTTTACACAGATGGGTGCTGTTTTAGAATGGAGGATGGATCTCTGAAGTCAGGATTTGCTGTAATTAAACAAAACGGAGATACATTTGAAGTTGTGGAATCCGGCCAGTTAACGGGAAAACAGTCAGCTCAAAGGGCCAAAATCCAAGCGGTAGTTGCGGCACTAAAATTAGGTACAGGAAAAGAGATCACTGTGTACACAGACTTTGCATATGCTTATGGGGCAATTCATGTACAATTACCACAATGGAAGAGGGTAGGATTTCTAACTGCAGGGAATAAACCCATAAAACATGAAGAACTCATAAAAGAGTTAGCTGATAGTCTGATACTTCCAAGGAAAGTGGCAGTAGTGAAATGCAAGGGTCATGATGTAACACAGTCAGATACTGCTGAAGGTAATAGGCAGGCAGACAGAGCAGCTAAAGTAGCAGCTGGCTATTTAGCAAGAGTTCAAATGGTGACAGTGGAAGAAGAATGTCAGTGGAACAGTCATTGGAGCCAAACAGAAATCACAAAGGCACAGAATGAGGCGTCTCCTGAAGAGAAATCTGTTTGGAAAAACAAGGGAGGAAAAAAGAATGAACAAAGCGGGTTGTGGACAGGACCCAATGAAAAGTGGATCCTGCCCATGACTCTGAAACCATTAGTTTTTCAGGAAGCACACGGTCTGGCTCATGTGGGCAGCGGACAAATGGCCAGGAACCTTCAGCAATGGTGGCATCCACACATGAAAGACATGATAGCTGAACACATAGGAACTTGTAAAGTTTGTTTACAATACAACATTTGACCTGCTGTAAAACCAGAACAAGGGATATTTCCCTTCTTTTTCAGACCAGGACAAGAAGTGATCATAGACTACACAGACATGATTGAAACTGTCAAGGGATACAGATATGTGTTGATGTGTGTTGACGCTCTCACAGGATGGCCTGAAGCCATACCTGCAAGAAAAGAGGACAGTAAAACTGTCATAAAGTTCCTGATAAACCATTACATTCCTAGACATGGGTTTCCCGAAAAAATCAGATCTGATAATGGTACACATTTTAAAAACGCAGACCTGCAGGCTGTGGAAAAAATGTTAG
>JBBPBX010008636.1:0-62002 GCA_038048925.1 Garcialebias charrua
AATGTAGAAAATACCTCCTTAAGAAAACAAGGAGGTACAACATCAAGGGGGGAACCTGATGGTTTCATACTGGTGACAATTTTCTCTAAGTAGGAGAGAGAAATAGGCTCCAGGGGCCTCATGTACAAAGACTTGCGTAGATTTCTTACTGAAAAGTCACGTACGGACAAATCCAGAAAAGTGTCCACGCACAAAAAAATCCAGAATTATCAAACTGTGCGTACACCTGAATCCACGCACATTCCTTATGTACAACACAATTGACGTGGAACTGAGCGCACGTGAGACACCTCCCCTGACACGCCTTCATTTACATATGTTAAACAGATGCAAATTACTTCCTGCATGTGTGAAGGACATGTTTGTTTGATCCCTGCGCGATCAGAAATGATTTCTAGATTCAGGAAAATAATGAATTCAATATAATATGAGTGAGGACAAACATCCTAAGTAAGAATAGTAATAAAATGTGTTCATCATGCAAAGAACGAGTGATTGTGTGTCGGTATGCGCACTGCTGTGGTGCGCGAACCGGCTCATTCATTCATTCTGTGTGGAAATATTAACTTTGCGCACGAGTTTATTACCATAATTACTGTAAACACAGAGGAACTTACTTGGATGTTTGCTAGAACATAGATCTTTGTTTATGTAGATGATGTGAAGAAACGAGTCTGTGCGTCTTGGTGGAGACATTTCATGACATCACGTGATGTTGGAGTCTCCAGACGCAGCGCGCGCCCCGCAGCCCTGTGCGCAGTCTGTCTGTGAAGCTTTTACTCTCCTACAAGTTATATAACAAGGTGTACTTTCACGTGTCATTTTGGGGGAATCTACAATAAACGCAGAAAATGAAACACCTCCAGCTGCCGTGTCGACACCGGTGAGGGTGCGCGCGCGCTCCAAAGCGCGACCACTCAGCCTTTGGAAACATATGGATGAGACCATTCTATTGGACATGATCCGGCTTTGTGTGGACTGGACTGCACAGTCCCGATCGACCTGCAGCTCCCTCATAGCTCGGGAACAGTTTGACCGCTGCTTCTGTATGCACGCGTGATGCACGGCTCCCCAGAGCGCAGCAGTGCCAAACTGAAAAATTATTATTTCTGAAAACGGCTGATAAGCCATATCCTAGATCGGAAAATTATATCTGTTTCTAAATAAATGCTCTGCGTGTTACACTATTTATTATAACCTCCAGTAAGGCTGAATGAATCCGTTCCTGTTAAATTTATTTTTGGCACAACTTTGCGCGTGCTTTATTTCACTGCGTCATGTGGATGTAATACTTGTTAATCGTGTGTTTGGAGGGAATATTAATCATTTTCACATCATGAACAGTTAATAATAATAATAATAATAATAATAATAATTATGAATTCAATTTATAACGCACTTTTCATTAATGGAAATCTCAAAGTGCTACAAGGTGCAACATATTTGAATGTCAATAAGACAAATAATAAAACAATTAAAATCAACAACAGTATCAACTAAGATCAAAAGTAGAATCATGAGGAGTAAAGTATGCTCGGTTGAAAAGAAAGGTCTTCAAGCCGCTCTTAAAGTCAACCACAGATTGTGGGGCTTCAGTTTCACAGCGGCACCTGTAAGTGTCGCCAAAGGAAATATAACCACAGAAACGTGCGTACGCAAGCAGGGGAGCATCCGTGGATTTGTACGTGGAAGCGCAGGTATTCCCGTTCATATCAGATTTGATACATACGCCACTTTGCGTGGAAAGTGACGTGCGCAATGTTTTTGTGCGCACGCATGGTTGATACATGAGGCCCCAGATGATCAAAAAGTGCACGACAGGGGACCAGGATGGAAGGGTCATGGGAAGGAAAAGAAATACAAGCCCTAGTGTTCGTAACCTTGTCCAAAAAAAATTGAAGGAACTTATCACAAAGTTCTTTAGATGCTTCAATAGGAACTGGTTCATGTGAATTTAGGACCGTGTTGATTGTATCATAAAGAACATAGGGATTGTGAGAGTTGGCAACAATAATGTCAGAGAAATATTTGGCTCTGGCTGTTTTTACAGCTAGTTGATAGCGACGCCAACTCTCTCTCAGCATATCAAATGAGACTTGGAGACCATCCTTTCTCCATTTGCGTTCATTTTTCCTGCATACCTGCCTAATGGCACGGGTATGGTCGCTCAACCACGGGTCAGATTTAGGCTTTGAACGCCTAGTTTTAATTGGGGACACATCATTCAGAATTGTGTTGCATAAAGAATCAAAATGTAGTGAAAGCTCCTCGGTGCTGAAAGACACAGAGAGCTGTGATTTTAAATTATTAAAGGCAGTGGAAAAATGAGCAGCAGTGGATGAATTAAAAACATGGCAGCTACGAGCAGGAGCACAGTGTTTAACAGCTATAGAAACAGGAATAAAATCAAATAAAACTGGCATATGGTCTGAGAACAATGCATCACCAATTTCCAAGTTTAAAATAGACAATCCATAAGATAAGACAAGGTCCAGGGTGTGTGTATGTTCATGCGTTGGGCCCTTCACTGATTGAGTGAGTTCAAATGCATCCACTAAATCTAAAAAATCCTTCACCAGCAGCTTTCCAGGGCTGCACACCGGGATATTAAAGTCTCCTAAAAATAAAATTTGCTCATATTTGGACATGTAATCGCTCAAAAAATCAGAAAAGTCCCGTATGAAGTCCTTATTATACTTGGGAGCCCTATAGATGACTGCGCACAAAAGTGGAGGAGTGCAACCGAGCTCAAACATGCTCAGGTCAAACGTAGAAAACGCAGTCGGGGGGGACAACTGCTTACAGTCAAAACATGATTTATAAATGACAGCTAAACCTCCTACACGGCCCGAGGGCCTTGGAGTATTAAAATATGAGCAGCCATGGGGTAAAAGTTCTGAGAAAACACTGGACTCACCCGGGGAAATCCAAGTTTCCGTGACGGAGAGAAAGTCTAAACCCAGAGACGAAAAAAATCCTTCAGAATAAAAGTTTTGTTTGCAACAGATCGTGCGTTTACCAGACCCATCCTGATAGGAACTGGTTCTGGCGATGCAGCAGAAGAATTAATCCGAGCAAAGTGTTGCAGATTTCCAAGGTCGGCACTTCGCCAGCGTAGATGTGGAGGAGTGAGACGTGGAGGAAAGAAATGTTGATCCGAGTCGACAACAGGTACCAACCAGGAATCAACAGGGTCCAAGGTGCGCCACGAAGCATGCAGACCAGGAAATGATCCAAGCTGGGACAGGAATACTCCCAGCGAACTTGCCAAAACGGTCCTCAGCTTCACCAAGAGCCCACCGCGTTTACCTCGACGCCGGTGACGTCTTCTCCGGCGAGGGGGGTGTGGTACCCGGCACAGGTATGATGGAACTCCGGCAACAGCGGGGGCAAAGAATCGTGCTTCTCATGATGATGTAAAATATTAGCAGCAGGCAGACGAAGCCCAAAAAGGGTTTGGCGATCATACACCAGTAGAGAGTCCACATCATAAAAGCATAGAGACAATAATAGTAAAAAAAAAAAGACAGCGTGGCAGACGAGACGCCCAACACACTGGCGCCATCTTGCCACACATTGAAGTAATGAATTTATCGTGGGACTGAATATCAGTGAATGAGCGTGATCGGATGAAAAATTGTATGAAGAGATGCTGATGTTGGACAATTGGGGCTGTGTGGAGGGAGGGGGAGATCTGAAGATGATTTTTGCAACAATGACAAAGACAGTGGAAAAGGACAGACGGGCCATTTCACTAGTGTGATCTGCTTTGTGGAGACACGATGAGGAACAGGAAGTTCAGATGGGGGAGTATTTTGAAGAAAAAGTGAAGTTTGCTGTGGACTTTGGGCATCCCCAACCAGGAGGGAGAAGTCTTCTTAAGGCGGACGTCTCCTCTCGGTCTCCGCTTTGCTTTTGCTTTGTCTTGTCTGTGAAACTGTTTGAGAGCCTCTCTTCTACAAAATCTTCTGAATCATAACTATGGACTTCAATTTGGTCACTTGGTCCCTCAACACAACTGATAACATTTCTTTAAAGAGAAGACAGGCTGTAGGCGAGCCGATCTGCCCTGTTTGCATGCACACAGCTGGATATCTCATCGACTTGGAAGACTTGATGATGTGTCTTATCGCTGCTGTCATCTGTGGATCTTAAAGATCCACTGACGTGATTTTTCTACTAATCATCAAATTGCTCAAAATATATATATATTATCATTTAAATATGTTAGTTTTTGCAAACAAAATGATAAATCACTTTAATTTTGCTTTAAAAGTGATTTTGAACTTCAAGCTGTGTTTAATCATGGGAAATCCGTTTACACCCGAACGCACCATCTGTGATGTCATGTGCAGAGTTGAGGCAGAGCTCTTGGCTTGTCACGGTATGAGCAGCTCACATAAAAGTAAGTCTGATACGGCATCAGATCTAAATTAGATCCTGCTGTTTCTTGTTCCATCACCCAAACTATTTTCTGCTTCCCAAAATGAAGACAAATAGCTTAAATCTTCACCTAGATTGCTAAATTAGTCAGGTTTTAAAATGTCTGCTATTGAAGAGACTGGAGCCCTCTGCCTCTCACTCTGCACATTACATCACAGATGGTGCGTTCAGGTGTAAACGGATTTCCCATGATTAAACACGGCTTGAAGTTCAAAATCACTTTTAAAGCAAAATTAAAGTGATTTATCATTTTGTTTGCAAAAACAAACATATTTAAATGATAAAATATATATATTTTGAGCAATTTGATGAATAGTAGAAAAATCATGTCAGTGGATCTTTAAGGACATATATTTAATTGGATTTTTGAGAACTGGTTCCTGCTTTTTGGATTCGGCTGGTTCCTGGTCTATCAACAAACAAGGAAGTCGTCGGCAGCAATCTGGACCTGGTCAGGCTGCCTGCCTTACATGATGGCTTGGTTCCTGTCTCAAGAACTCAGACTTTTGGCTAAATGGATCAGATCTTGGGGATTTTTTTTCTCTCAGGCACGTTCCATTGTTATGGTCATTTTAATGTGTTATGTGGTAATGGCAGTCGTCCCCCGATCAGAAGGTTGGCGGTTCGAATCCCGGTTCCCCACACCATGTGTCGTTGTGTCCTTGGGCAAGACACTTAACCCCGAGTTGCTCCCGGTAGGACTGGAAAGCACCTTGCATGGTAGTCTGCCGCTACCGGTGTATGAATGTGTGTAGCACTTTGAGATTTTCACTAATGAAAAATGCGTTATAAATTGAATTCATTATTATTATTATTATTATTATGTTAATGGTAGGGTGGTGCCTGGCCTTGGGTTTTGGCAAAACTGGGATTCAGATCCAGCAGTGGTTTTGTGTGTTTTTGAAAGTCACTGTTTCCTGGGCCCCTCCCTGGGCTGCCACCTTACCGTGGTGGAGGGGTTTGAGTGTCCCAATGATCCTAGGGGCTATGCTGTCAGGGGCTTCATGCCCCTAGTAGGGTCACCCAAGGCAGACAGGTCCTAGGTGAGGGACCAGACAAAGCGCAGCCCAAAGACCCCTTATGATGAGTAAAATAAATGGACAAATGTTCCCTCGCCCGGACGCGGGTCACCGGGGCCCCACTCTGGAGCCAGGCCCGGAGGAGGGGCACGTTGGCGAGCGCCTGGTGGCCGGGCTTTTACCCATGGAGCTCGGCCGGGCACAGCCCGAAGAGGAGACGTGGGTCCCCCTTCCCATGGGCTCACCACCTGTGGGAGGGGCCAAAGGGGTCGGGTGCATTGTGGAATGGGTGGTGGCCGAGGGCGGGGACCCTGGCGGTCTGATCCTCGGCTACAGAAGCTGGCCATTGGGACATGGAATGTCACCTCTCTGGTGGGGAAGGAGCCTGAGCTAGTGTGTGAGGTTGAGAGGTTCCGGCTAGAAATAGTCGGACTCACCTCAACGCATGGCTCTGGCTCTGGAACCAGTTTCCTTGAGAGGGGTTGGACACTCTTCCACTCTGGAGTTGCCCCTGGTGAGAGGCGCCGAGCAGGAGTGGGCATACTTGTTGCCCCCCATCTCGGTGCCTGTACGTTGGGGTTCACCCCGGTGAACGAGAGGGTAGCCTCCCTTCGCCTACGTGTGGGGGGACGGGCTCTGACTGTTGTTTGTGCCTATGCGCCAAACGGCAGCGCAGATTACCCACCCTTTTTGGAGTCCTTGGAGGGGGTATTGGAGGGTGCGCCTCCTGGGGACTCCCTTGTTCTGCTGGGGGACTTCAACGCTCACGTGGGCAATGACAGTGAGACCTGGAGGGGTGTGGTTGGGAGGAACGGCCCCCCTGATCTGAACCCGAGTGGTGTTCTGTTGTTGGACTTCTGTGCTCGTCATGGATTGTCCATAACGAACACCATGTTCAGGCATAAGGGTGTCCATATGTGCTCTTGGCACCAGGACACCCTAGGTCGCAGTTCGATGATCGACTTTGTTGTCGTCTCATCTGATCTGCGGCCGCATGTCCTGGACACTCGGGTGAAGAGAGGGGCGGAGCTGTCAACTGACCACTACCTGGTGGTGAGTTGGCTCCGATGGTGGGGGAGGATGCCGGTCAGACCTGGCAGACCCAAACGTATTGTGAGGGTCTGCTGGGAACGTCTGGCAGAGTCTCCCGTTAGGCGGAGCTTTAACTCCCACCTCCGGGAGAGCTTTGAACACGTTCCGAGGGAGGCGGGGGACATGTTCCGCGCCTCTATTGTCGAGGCGCTTATCGGAGTTGTGGCCGCAAGGTTGTTGGTGCCTGTCGTGGTGGCAACCCTCGAACCCGGTGGTGGACGCCGGCGGTGAGGGATGCTGTCATGCTGAAGAAGGAGTCCTATTGGGCCTTTTTGGCCTGTGGGACCCCGGAAGCAGCAGATAGGTACCGGCAGTCCAAGCGGCATGCGGCTCGGGTGGTTGCTGAGGCAAAAACTCGGGCGTGGGAGGAGTTCGGAGAGGCCATGGAGAATGACTTCCGTACGGCTTCGAGGCGATTCTGGTCCACCATCCGGCGTCTCAGGGGGGGAAAGCGGTACGCGACCAACACCATTTATGGTGGGGATGGCGTGCTGTTGACCTCAACTCGGGATGTTGTGAGTCGGTGGGCGGAATACTTCGAAGACCTCCTCAATCCTACTGGCACGTCTTCCACTGAGGAAGTGGAGCCTGGGGACTTTGGGTCGGGCTCTCCAATCTCTGGTGCTGAGGTCGCCGAGGTGGTTAAAAAGCTCCGCGGTGGCAAGGCTCCGGGGGTGGATGAGATTCGTCCTGAGTTCCTTAGGGCTCTGGATGTTGTGGGGTTGTGTTGGCTTACGCGACTCTGCAATATCGCGTGGACATCGGGGGCAGTTCCCTTGGATTGGCAGACTGGGGTGGTGGTTCCCCTATTCAAAAAGGGGGACCGTAGGGTGTGTTCCAACTATAGAGGGATCACACTCTTAAGCCTCCCTGGTAAGGTCTATTCAGGGGTTCTGGAGAGGAGGGTCCGTCGGATAGTCGAACCTCGGATTCAGGAGGAGCAGTGTGGTTTTCGTCCTGGTCGTGGAACACTAGACCAGCTCTACACCCTCAGCAGGGTCCTGGAGGGTGCGTGGGAGTTTGCCCAACCAGTTTACATGTGCTTTGTGGACTTGGAAAAGGCATTCGACCGCGTCCCTCGGGGGGTTCTGTGGGGGGTACTCCGGGAGTATGGGGTACCAGGCCCTTTGATACGGGCTGTTAGGTCCCTGTACGACCGGTGTCAGAGCTTGGTCCGCATCGCTGGCAGTAAGTCAGGCTCGTTTCCTGTGAGAGTTGGACTCCGCCAAGGTTGCCCTTTGTCACCGATTCTGTTCATAACTTTTATGGACAGAATTTCTAGGCGCAGCCAAGGTGTTGAGAGGATCCGTTTTGGTGGCCTTAGAATCGCTTCTCTGTTTTTTGCAGATGATGTGGTCCTATTGGCTTCATCAGTTCGTGATCTACAGCTTTCGCTGGAGCGGTTTGCAGCTGAATGTGATGCGGCCGGGATGAGGATCAGTTCCTCCAAATCCGAGGCCATGGTCTTGAGCCGGAAAAGGGTAGCATGCCCTCTCCGGGTCGGGGAGGAGGTCCTGCCCCAAGTGGAGGAGTTTAAGTATCTCGGGATCTTGTTCACGAATGAGGGAAAACTGGAGCGTGAGATCGATAGGCGGATAGGTGCAGCGTCCGCAGTGAAGCGGGCGCTGTACCGGTCTGTCGTGGTGAAGAGAGAGCTGAGTCAAAAGGCAAAGCTCTCAATTTACCGATCGATCTACGTTCCCACCCTCATCTATGGTCATGAGCTTTGGGTTATGACCGAAAGAACAAGATCTCGGATACAAGCGGCTGAAATGAGTTTTCTCCGCAGGGTGGCTGGACTCTCCCTTAGAGATAGGGTGAGAAGCTCAGTCATCCGGGAGGGACTCGGAGTAGAGCCGCTGCTTCTCCACATCGAGAGGAGCCAGTTGAGGTGGCTCGGGCATCTGGTTAGGATGCCTCCTGGACGCCTCCCTGGTGAGGTGTTCCGGGCATGTCCCACCGGGAGGAGACCCAGAGGAAGACCCAGGACACGCTGGAGGGACTATGTTTCTCGGCTGGCCTGGGAACGCCTTGGGATTCCCCCAGAGGAGCTGCTCCAAGTGGCTGGGGAGAGGGAAGTCTGGGCCTCCCTACTTAGGCTGCTACCCCCGCGACCCGACCCCGGATAAGCGGACGAAAATGGATGGATGGATAGATGTTTCCTGGGCTGCTTTAATGTATGGGCTGACCTGGGCTGAAGTCCATGTGCTTACAGCATTTGGAGGGGGTCAAATGTTTTGAGGTCACATGATGAGCTGAAATACATTGTTTTGTAACTTGTCAAGTTTTCTGTCAATCATTTCAGATGCATGTTTGTGGTGCTGATCCAAATAAAAAGTGACCCACGTGGGCTCATTGGCCATGAGCTGATCAATCAGAATGCGTGTTGCTAGAATGGAGGCATGTCCCTCAATGATTGTGACAGCTGTCCACATGTCGTTATAGAAGTTCAAGAGCGGTGCTCAAAATAGAAGCATATATTTGTCAGAACGAGTTTGAAAAAGAACTGGAGACCATATTGAAACTGGCAGATTTTTAAAAACATCTGTCAGAGAAGCTGAACCCACAGCAGGATGTTCACTGAATCTTCCACCACCTGAGGGAGACAAGGACGAGGCACGACCCCGCAGGTGATGCTACAGCAGGGGTCACCAACGCGGTGCTCGCGGACACCTGGTCACCCGCAGGGACCACGAGGTGCCCGCGGGGCATGTTCTAAAAATAGCACTCATCAAGGCACACCACGTAAAAAAAAAATCGTCATTAATTATATTTTTTAATTCAAGAAATAACATTTGCAATGATGGTATATATTTAAAATGAAAATAATTAATACATCTTTAAAAAAGAAATAGTTTTATGTACCGGAATCCACCTTATTCCTGAAGGTGTCACTGTAGAAGCGATAATGTGCCGTACTTCCGTTTGACCCCGGAAGTAGAATTTTTGCATTGGCTCCTCGTTGTTTGCTTGCTAATCTGCGCGCATCGTAGAAGTTCTGTTGAAGTTCTGTTTTCTGTTATTTCGAGCTAATATTGTCACGAAGATGTCTTGAGGAGCTCGGGTACCTGTTGCGCTGTTCATGGCTGTAAGAATAATCACACGAAGCTGAATTTGTGGCTGCAACTAGTGTGTGTTGAACATGCTCCGAAAACAAAAACCTGCATCCTTCTTTGTGGCTGGGCTACGAGAAACCACCTGAAAAAAGACTCTGTATCCTCCAGATGATCGAGAACACCAGGTACACTGGAAAAAATGCCCCTCTAAAAATAAGAAAAAAAAAATGTAAAATAAGATTTTTTTGCTTGAAATAAGCAAAAAAATCTGCCAATGGAACAAGTGAAAATTCACTTGACAAGATTCTTAAAATAAGACATTTTGTTCAAGTCAAACAAGATATGCGGAATCTTGAAACTAGCTATAAAAATCTAGTTTTGAGCAATATTTTACTACAATTGTGAGTTTTTCTTGTCTTATAATAAGATTCTGATGCTCAAAAGAAGTACACTGGAGAAAAGTCTACTCTGAAAACAAGTTTAAAACAACTTAAAATTAGGTTTTTTTTGGATTGAAATAAGCAAAAAGATCTGGTAACAAGTGAAAACAAGATATGCGGAATCTTGAAACTAGCTACAAAAATCTAGTTTTGAGCAATATTTTACTACAATTGTGAGCTTTTCTTGTCTTATAATAAGATTCTGATGCTTAAAAGTAGTACACTGGAGAAAAGTCTACTCTGAAAACAAGTTTAAAACAACTTAAAATTAGGTTTTTTTGGATTGAAATAAGCAAAAAGATCTGGTAACAAGTGAAAACAAGATATGCGGAATCTTGAAACTAGCTACAAAAATCTAGTTTTGAGCAATATTTTACTACAATTGTGAGCTTTTCTTGTCTTATAATAAGATTCTGATGCTCAAAAGTAGTACACTGGAGAAAAGTCTACTCTGAAAACAAGTTTAAAACAACTTAAAATTAGATTTTTTTTTGACTGAAATAAGCAAAAAGATCTTCCAACAAGTGAAAATTGTCTTGACACGATTTCTAAAAATAAGACATTTTATCTTTTTACAAGATAAACAATCTTAAACCTAGCTGCAAAAAATCTCATTCTTAGCAATATTTTACTACAATTGAGCGTGTGATGCTTAAAATTAGTATACATCCCTAAAACTTTTACTCATTTTTAGTTCTACAGATGTTTCAAATGTTTCTCCAACCCATTATCAAATTTAACCAACAAACGTAATAATACATGTCTTGTCAAAACCTTCAAACATTTTCTGTAATGACAAAAAATGAAAGGTATTCTTTAACTTCAACACATTTATTTTATCACAATGGTTTCAGCAGCAATGCAACAACTACTACTCCCAATTACTGTACAACTGTAGTTAACACTTGATTATATTTTTTTAAAATAATATAAAACACCTTCAACAAAATAAAAACAATTTTTGCTATGAAAAATGGAGAGTATACTACTGGGCACCATGAAAAACGAGGGAGCCATTACAACTTCAAATGTTTAAACATAAAATGTCTTTGGGAAATGTTGTGATAGGCACATCTCCTACCGTGAGCAGGCAGTTGGACGAACACACAATCAGAATTGGACAGGAGAGGGAGAGTTTTCCTAGGGGCTTTGAGGTCCTGTTTTTCCTGAAACACAAAGACATATTTCTGTTGGCATGATGAATCATATTTTAAGATTGTGGAATATAAGCCAGATAAATAAATAAAATAAAGAGAGAACCTGTAAAACTATCATGTTAAATCAGGGTATATGCAGAAATTCTAGAGTTGAATTTAATACCTTTTAATACCTTTTTAATACCATCAAAATATTTTTTAATACCATCACGGCACCGAGCTGTAACCGTAGCGGCAACCTGTTGTATTTCAGTTCCATGCAACTAATTGTAAAGTGATAAGATTACTGTCATTTTCTTCCTAAGCTTTGGTAGTAAATGTATTTTTATAACAATTACTGGATACAGTACATCAATTTGCTTCTTGCCTCAATAAAAGCACTGACCTATTTGTTATTTAAATCTAACCCAAGAGAAAAAGTTTAATTGTTCCCACACATAACATATCTCTAATGGCAAACAAAAACTGTAAACTTGAAAACAGAACAGTTTAGTTAAAGTAATTCAACACTGAACACATGCATAATTCAAAAAAAGAGGGAGAAAAATAATAACTACTGTATTTTTCATCCTGTAAGTTGCAGTTTTTTGCATAATTTACATGCCTTGCAACTTATAGGACGAAGTGACATATTTATAGATTTTTTCCCCCCATATTTATAAACCATTTGACTGAAATATGGCCGTTTCCATTCATTCTGACTGAAAAAAAAAACCTGCAGTTCCTGATGGCCCCATAGGGTATGGCATGCTGTTGGCTGTTGTATCATGTAATAGGAAAACGTGCCTTTAATGACAAATTAAAAAAAGTTCAAGACAAAAACAACTGGTCTTTATTTATTATACTATTATACTATACTTTGTTTTTTTTTTAGAATTCACCATGTCCTGGATGACTGAGAATCTTCACTAGCTATTAATGACCCAATCGGCCTGCCATACTCTCCCCACCTCTCTGCTCACTGCTTCAATCCAGCAGCAAGCTGCACCACGGTGGCGAAATGCAGCTAATTTGACCATTAAAGTGCATTTATTAAGAAAATGATAGACAGAAACACATCTCTGCTATAATTTCGAGCTAACAAATAATTGTTTAGGTATTTTTCTTGTTAAATGACGGCGAAACGAGCCGCGCTCCTTTTTCCTGTTTTCACCGCTGAGCGATCACGGTGCACACAGGCAGCGACACTTTAAAAAAATAAATAAAGCCGAATTAACCATTAAAGTACATTTATTAAGAAAACGTTAGACTGACACACACCTTTTGCTATAATTTCGAGCTAACAAACAATTGTTTAGGTAAATTTCTTGTTAAATGTCGGAGGATAAAGTCGCGCTCCTCTTTCCTGTTTCTTTTTACAGACATGATCAGCCTCGGCCAGCTGTAGGTGCGCGCGCACACTGACTGACGATATGACGTCTTTGTTTTAGCTAAGGTCCTACTTGGAACATAAAATTAAAAAAGATAAATAAATTCACAGACCTTTTTTAAGACGCCAGAAAGGGAAAAATATAGTTGTGTAGGTTTTAAAAAATTTAATACCTCGTCAGATGACGTTTATTACTTTTTAATACTTTTTAATGGCCTTAATTTGTGTTAATTTCATTTACTACCTTTTACTACCTTTTACAACCCCGCGGATACCCTGTAAATATGACGCGGTTGAAAATTTGGGTGCACTAACTGTGCTGGTGAACCAAAAAAAAGTTTAGAAACACCAGTGCAATCAGTGCAAGAAGTTAGTGTAGAACCATGGGAAAAAAATGTATCAATTAAAAAAATGATTTTGAGTAAGATATTTCCAGCAACCTGCAAAGATTTTGTTTCTTTCCACCTTGAAAACTTTAATATCCAAATACTATGTTAGGTTTATTCTTTAAAAAATAATAACACCAATTTCTCATTAACATTCAAATAATAATGCATTATTGTAATTAAAAAGATAAATTAATCTACATTTCTGGAAATGTTTGAATTATCAGAATAATCCAGGTTATCAATATTATACTTTTGATAACAATTTACCTTTGTCCACGAGAGGAAGACCTCGACCTCCAACGCCGCCTCTGAGAAAGGGACTGTCTTGGCCAGGTCTGACTGATCTGTTTAAAGCATGCAACAGCAAAATTGGTACACATCGCATCGTGAGTTAGATGAATTGTTACATCTCTAATTTTGATCATATTTAAATTAAATACCTTTGATCATTAGAAAGAGACTCAGAGGGACTCCTGCTACCATTGCATCCCAAGATTTGAGATTGAGTGCTTGAAGGGATGTCCATCGGGGTTCTTTCTGCATTTTAGAGGGTTTAAACATAAGTGTTAATATGTCAAAAATGTAAATTACTTTACACAAGGTTTCCAAGTACCCCAAGATGATAGTTGTGCAATATTTACCTGACTGTGCATTCATCCTTTTAGGAGGAGTTGGAAGAGCAAAGTCATCTATAATAAAACAGTCAACAGTAAAGCCTAAATGTTTTATAAATAGAAACATTAAATTTTAAAATAAGAAGTGAAAACAGTCAATCATTTTTAAACATATTTCAAATTAACCTGTCTAATTTTTTCAAAAATGTAAAAAATTACTTTTTTACAGGGTTACAGTACTTTCAGATCAAAATGGATGGCTGGGTTAGGTTTGGAGACAACTCACCACTGAAGGCGACTTGGATCGTGTTTTTCCAAATCTGTGGAAAAGAGCAAGGAGAGGAATGTGAAATCTCAACCTTATTTTAAAAGTTTGTGGATGGAAAGTATGTCAATATACCACATTCACCAACAGAGACATTGAACATTCTTGTTTAGACAAATACCCATGAAGCAGGTGTGTTTGGGGCCTCTGCACATTCTCCATCAGCAGTAGATTAATACCCCTCTGCTTAGTTCATGTAACATTAACATTTATCTTTGTGTGACCACAGCCAATGCTGACAGATATAAGAGGGGGAAATGTTTTTTTTTAAGCACATGATTAAAAAAAGTCATTAATGATGGGCAGTACATGTATAGGGGATAAGTTTTATCGTTTAATGTTAAACATATTTCTGAGACATTTTAGGCTTAGTGGCTGAAGAGTTATGACACTGTTTTATACACCGTTTACTGATTTTATATGCTCAGGAAATGTTACTGTTTGATTAAACTATTCTCTCTGGACTTTAGACAAACACGAATTACATGGTTTACTAGTTTATTTAGCTTAGGAGCCCATTTTTCATATAATCATAACTTAATCAAGTAGTTTCTCTTCATCCAGTGCAGGTAACATAGTTACTGCCGCTGGTCCACAGACAACAATACATTGTGCTCGATAACCAGAACACATCACACATAATATATACAGTATACTACTATGATAGACTACATTATTACTTAAAGGCTAATACACTTAGAGTTCACATCTAGAAAACAGTTTTACTGATTTAAGACTCTGCTCGCACATCCATCTACAGAGATAACGCACACCAGAACACCATATCTTAGTCAGAAGAGAGGCCACTGTATGCATATAAATGTATTTTATGTCTGTACGCTCTCTCTCTCCTTTTGAGCACCTCTCTAAGAGTTTAGGACTCTTCATGGCCTAACAGAGCAGACAAAAACATTAAACTCCAGCTCTTTTTTTTCCAACCAGCTCATTTAGCATACCATCACAACAGTCCAGTGTTAGCGCGGGTTAGCTAGCTAGCTAGCCCGCGCTAACACTGCTAGCCACCTGGCATGCGTTCCGCTCCGGTCCGACCTCCGCAGCAAATACGCACTCATTTTAATCAATGAGACTGTTCCGCACGGCGACTGGGTAGCTAGCTCGGACGGTAGCTTGCAGTCCGAGCTAGCTATCTCGAAAAAATCGCCTCGAAATGTACAGCTCGAACATATCGGCACAGCTAGTAAGCCGTTGGTAAATTCTGCTGTTGACTGTACGCCCCAAAATAATCGTTCAAAGTTTGTCACGGGTTTATTAACTAATGTGATTTACAAAACTTTACTTACCGTTGTTGCTGAGCCCGCGAAAAGACGATTACGAATTACTTCACGCATGCGCACACCGTTCTTCTTCTTCTTCTTCTTCATGGGGTTTAATGGCGGTTGGCAAAACACTTAGGTGTGCATTACCGCCACCACTGGTATGGAGTGTGGTTCTTCATGGGATAATTCTATGTGTACGCCTGATTAAACTATATGTATTTCAAATTCTATTAAACAACTTTGTTTTCTTAAAATATCTAATTATAATTTGGATATGTTTACTCTCTAAGTTATGTTGTAGTGCAGCTATTATGTTAAACTTTTCTTTTATCTCTTCAAATTCTCTCTTCATATATTCACGGTCTTGATCATAGTTTTGACATTCCTGTAGAACATGTTGCAATGTTTCATCTTGTCCACAGTGCTCACATTTGCCTGTATTGTGTTTCTTTATTTGAAATAATGAATAATTAAGTCCTGTGTGTTCAAATCTTAGTCTTGTTATTAATCTTTCCTCTTTTCTGCTCCTTCTTCCAGTTCGTGTTTCACCTACTGTCATTTTGATCCCATAAAACCATCTTCCTTTACTTTCTTCATCCCATCTTTTCTGCCATTCTTTCTTCAGTCTTTGTTTAATGATACTTTTTGCCTTTGATTTACTTGTTTTTACTGTGAAGTTGATCTGAGTTTGAGTTGCCTTCTTTGCAATCTTATCTGCTGTCTCATTTCCTTTTATCCCAATGTGTGCTGGTACCCATAAAAATGTTATTGTTAATCCAATTCTTTGTGTACTAAATAACTAATAACTAAGGAGTGCCAGTGCCAAGGAGTGCGAAGGTGTGCCAAGGTGTGGGAAGATGTGGGAAGGAGTGCGAAGGATCCCTTTTTTACTATATTTTTTCCCCTTGTCCCAAACGTAGAAAAATATGTTTATAGTAAATGGAGCTTATTTATGTAGCGTTTTCCAGCCCCCTATGAGGGGCCCCAAAGCTCTTTACAATACCAACCATCCACCCATTCATACACACATTCATACACCGGTAGCGGCAGACCCATGCAAGGCGCCATCCAGTCCTACCGGGAGCAACTCGGGGTTAAGTGTCTTGCCCGGGGACACAACGACACATGGGGAACCAGGATTCGAACCTCCAACCTTCCGATTGGGGACGACTGCCATTACCACTACGCCACGGCCGCCCCACGGCCGCTTAATCTGTCCTAACCACATTTATTTTATTAAAATCAATTATATGTTAAATTATATGTTAAAATAAATATGTGAAATGAACCTGCATTATTTGTCTATTTAATATAAACTGCACAGTAGGTATGTTTTTGTAGTATTCAGCCTTGGAAAAAAATACAATGTAGAAAATGTTAATGAACTATTGGTTTAAAGAAATTGTATTAGGACAATGGAGTCTGTTCAAAGTTAAACAGAACCTGTATAAAAAATAGAATGTTTAATACTTTGAGTGGGCATGCTGATCAAAGAAGCAGATTTGTCTTAATTCGAGTTAGTTTGTTATCTTGAAACAAGATTTTTCACATTTTACAAACCTCACGACAACTGCAAATGTTAATGAAATGTCAAAAAAGCTTGTTTCAAATAAGAAATTACTCAAAACAAGATATTTTCAAGACTTTTTGCCTTATCAAGATTTTCAAGATGCATTGTCTCAAAACAAGTTGTTATGTCTTACTTAGAAATATGTTTTTGACTTATATTAAGTGTGATAAGAGGTTTTGACTTGAAATTAGAAAATTTGACTTGGTAAGATTTTACGTTTTTGCAGTGTATGATTTAAGAGACAGCTTTTAGTGTTATGATTTTATGTAGTCAGTGATTAAATGATACTAATATTTTCGTTCATAACTGGCAAATAAACACACGCACCTATATGTATGCTGTGTGTGCGTTTATTTATACATATCTATCTATATATCTATATATATATATAATATAGGTGTGTGTTTATATATATATATATATATAATATAGGTGTGTGTGTGTGTGTGTGTGTGTGTTCATAAATGAACCCTAAAGTTTGTATACTGTACTTTTACTTTCAGATGGGCTTGATGAGAGTGTGGAGCTGCTCAACACCACCAGTCACATGCAGCATGACTGTTGGAATGTGGATTGACATAATGTCAGAACAAACCAACAACCTTATTCTATGGTTGCCCCGTGAAACAATTAAAGCAACATGTTTTGCAGAAAGCTAAAAACTTGGACTCCAGAAGTGAATCATACATGCAAATAACACTGTGAAATATTTATTGGCTGTTTCTCCCTCTGGAATAATCATGTTTATTTCAGATGCTTATGGTGGTAAATGCAGTGACAGGTATATAACACAGAACTCTGGGTTTCTGGACTATCTGCGTGCTGGAGATGAGGTGATGGGTGATCGTGGTTTCACAGTGAGGGACCTGCTGCAAGAGCTATGGTGTCAATGTAATCGTTCCAGCATTCACACGCAAAGGATGCCAGCTTATTTCAAGTGAGAAGTGAGAAGACATTAAATGTAAACATTTTTCTCAAACATGTACAGTACTGGTGTACTTGCTGTAAACGTAACACAACTCAACATGTTTTTTAAAGGATGCAATGTTAACTATATTACATTAGAAAAGTATTTGCTAAAATGATTCATTTGTTATGTACAATAGTTGACTGTTAACCTTCTTACAAGGTTAGGTTTTTGTGTGCACTATATCAGTTAATTTTGGATTAAACTACTGTTTCTATCTAAATGTCACTTTTGTCATTATCAAGTTTTTAAAGATCGTTTCCTGTCTATTTCATTATTTGTTTTCATTTACTGTATTTTATTAAAAGTTCTCAAGGTGCTTCATTTGTGAATCAGTAAAGTATTTGTCAAAAGAAATGTCAAGCTCCAGGAGCTCAGTTGGTGTCCAGATAAACATCTTGCAGCTCAAAAGTCCAAAGCAACATCATTGTTAGCTGGACCTGGAGATGTGTAGTTTTAATGCTTAGACTGGGCTTTATGTTTGTTTAAATAAAGTGTCCCAGCTCTCTTAACATAACAGGACCAACCTTGTTAATGTGAAGATACTAATAAGCTTCAGAGCTTTTCAGATTGCTCATCGCTTCGCCATCTGAAGCAACTGTCAAAGTAGCTAAGTATGCTAGTAGCTAAACATGCTAGTCTACGTTATTTTCGGCCACTTCAAGTCGTCCTCCCACCCCTCAACAGCTGTAGGTAGCGGTAAAACAATATCTCTACATTTGAGTTGTGATAGTTTATGTTCCCACATATTTTATGACCTAAAACCTCTGACGAAAACCGGTTAGCGCGTTGCTAGCGTGTAACAAAAGTGCCGGTTCTGACTTTCAGCGGAAGTCGTTCACATAATTCGCGCAAGGCATCATGGGGCGTAGGAATAAGGTGGATACAAGTGTGTCTGCGTCTCATTAATGGCTGTGCGACAGCAAAACACAACGTGGAGCATCACTTCATCAGCTAACACTAGCTTCAATGCTAACTAGCCCCCTGGTGGCTCACAACATGCAGAAGAATGTCAGAGGCAGCTTTGAGCAGGCAGATGTTTTTCATGAGGCATTTTCAGGTATGGAGCTCTTGAAAGAAGCAATGATGAAATATGTGAAAAATAATTTATTTAAAAGAGTAAAATATACTTTGATTAGTTAAAATGATTTTATATGTACAGCTCTTTGTTGCAGCTGTGGTTGTTTTAAAGGGCTTTATAAATAAAAGTGGTGTTGTTGTTGTTGTTGTTAAAAATGCTGCAGATCTGAGGATAAATACTAATGTCACATGATTCATTAAAAATTTTCACTTTGTTTATTATATTACATTACTGATATTTTGTATCAGCAAGAGTTAAGAGTTAATCTGAAATGTTACAAACACAACAGTTAGTGCAAACAGGGATTGATTGGAAGATTTTATTCTTTATAGGTTCTTAAAAAATGCTACAGATTTGTTAATAGTAAAAGGCATATTTTGAATGAATGTTACAAATATGTGTTCATTCCTACAAAACAGTTATTAAATTATTTATAAAACACAATGAATTTCAAATGTTACAGATTGAGTTTAACATAAAAGAAATAGTGTTTTATGTTTAAATATCAGTTAATAAGTCATCTGTTATGCCTCCCTTGTTTAGGACTGGAACCAATCTATTTGGGCAGCACGGTGGCACAACTGGTAGAGCTGCTGCCTCTCAGCGAGCAGGTCCCCGGTTCAAATCCCGGTCCCAGGGCCTTTCTGGGTGAAGTTTGCATGTTCTCTCCGTGCATGCGTGGGTTTTCTCCGGGTGCTCCGGTTTCCTCCCACAGTCCAAAAACATGCATGTTAGGCTGATTGGTAACTCTAAATTGACCCTGGGTGTGAGTGAGACAGGTCCCTCTTGTAAATGAGTCCCCGTGGCTCAACGAGGCTAGCCTGTATAAATAAAGGTTGAATGAATGAATGAATCTCAGATGCTTTTGTGTGAAGGCAGGGGACACCCAGGACAGGTCTCCAGTCCATCAGAGAGACAGACAAAGAGACAAACAACCATCCACACTCCCAGTCACAGCTACAGTTTACAGTCGTACAGAAGAGCCCAAAAATATTCAAACTGAGGATTCAAGTTTTCGATTGAGAGTTCTAATCACTGATTATCAATAATAATTTATCATATTTACCAAGCTTTCGTTTCGTTTCGTTTCGTTTCGTTTATTTATTCATTTCATTTTCATTTAAAAAAACACAAACACATTTTTCAAAATTTAAAAAAACAAACATAAAATGAAGGGAAACAGAAGAAGAAAAAAAATTTCTTATCGTATCTGCTCCCTCTTAAACAAAATCAATTCTAACTATCAATTCAAACAATAATCATTCATATAATACAGCAAGTGCTTAGCTCATCAAAATTTCATGTTAGCAAAGTAGACATAGTAAACATAAATCAATTATACATATCTTTACAACAAAATAGTTTTAATCTTTTTCTTGTATGTTAACATTGACTTTACTAGCTTTACATCATCCTCCAAACCATTCCACAGACCAATTCCCAGAATAGTAGTAGACCGACCCTTTAAACTGGTCCTATACTTGGGTTTGACAAAAATATCTATTCCCTTCAAATTATAACCACTCTTCCTTTTTACAAAATATGTTTGAATGTTTGATGGTAGCAAGTGATTATGAGCTTTAAACATAAGTTGAAAAATATTATAATCCACCAAATCGTAAAACTTAAGTAATTTCAATTGACAAAACAGAACGTTAGAAGGGTGACAATAACTCTTTCTCGTTATAATTCTTACAGCTCTTTTTTGCAAAATAAAAACAGGCTTTGTTATGGTTTTACACGCTGTACCCCAAACATTGACACAATAGGTTAAATGCGGGACTACAAGTGTATTATAAAGTAAATATAAAGCATCATTGTTCAAAAAGTCCCTTACTCTATATAATACTGCATTGGACTTAGATATTTTACTTTTTATATGATTGATATGCTGTTTCCATGACAATCTATCGTCAATAATTACACCCAGAAACTTTACTTCATTCACTCTACTTATCTTAACATCGTCAATTTTGATAGAAAAATCCATCTTTTTTTTAACTAAATATCATGAAATTAGTTTTATCAACATTCAATGATAACTTATTTAAATTAAACCAATCCTGTATTTTAACAATTTCCTTGTTTATCAACTCAAACATTTGTTCCATATCTTTACCTAAACAAAAAAAAGTCGTATCATCAGCAAATAGAACACTTTTGAGAGTCAGATACTTCAGTTAAATCATTTACATATAAAATAAACAAGTTTGGTCCAAGTACTGAACCTTGTGGTACTCCACATGAAGTTCTGCACAAATTTGATCTCGTATCATCCATCTGTACAAACTGCTTTCTTTTTTTTACTAAATATCATGAAATTAGTTTTATCAACATTCAATGATAACTTATTTAAATTAAACCAATCCTGTATTTTAACAATTTCCTTGTTTATCAACTCAAACATTTGTTCCATATCTTTACCTAAACAAAAAAAAGTCGTATCATCAGCAAATAGAACACTTTTGAGAATGTCAGATACTTCAGTTAAATCATTTACATATAAAATAAACAATTTTGGTCCAAGTACTGAACCTTGTGGTACTCCACATGAAGTTCTGCACAAATTTGATCTCGTATCATCCATCTGTACAAACTGCTTTCTATCCCTCAAATAACTGCTTATCCACTGTAAGCTAATTCCTTACTGATAATCATTGTGTGGAGTCTTTAATAATACTGATCAGATGTGATCAGGCAGCATGTATTCACGTGTGTAAATGTATTATTATTAATACTATAATTCAGTGGTGGGCTGTGCATTTCACACCTAGGCCTTCAGCAGTGCTCTATCTGAATCAATTCAACCATCAATAACTATTTTCCCCAAATTTTTAGACCAATTTTTGGCTGATATATGACCGTTTCCATTCATTCATTGTGTGTTTGTGGATTTAGAAAAAGCATATGACAGGGTGCCAAGAGAGGAGGTGTGGTATTGCATGAGGAAATCTGGAGTGGCAGAAAAGTATGTTAGACTGGTACAGGACATGTATGAGGACAGCAGGACAGTGGTGAGATGTGCTGTAGGAGTGACAGATAGCTTCAAGGTGGAGGTGGGATTGCATCAAGGATCGGCTCTGAGCCCCTTCTTGTTTGCTCTGGTGATGGACCGACTAACAGATGAGGTCAGGCAGGAATCCCCATGGACTATGATGTTTGCAGATGACATTGTGATCTGTGGTGAGAACAGGGAACAGGTGGAAGAGAACTTGGAGAGGTGGAGGTATGCACTTGAAAGAAGAGGAATGAAAGTCAGCCGTAGTAAGACAGAGTACATGTGTGTGAATGAGAGGGAGGCCAGTGGAACAGTGAGGCTACAAGGAGCAGAGGTCACAAAGGTGCAGGACTTCAAGTACTTGGGGTCCACTGTCCAGGAAAATGGGGAATGTGGTAAAGAGGTGAAGAAGAGAGTCCAGGCAGGATGGAGCGGATGGAGAAAAGTTTCAGGAGTGATTTGTGACAAAAAGGTGTCAGCAAAGGTCAAAGGAAAAGTTTACAAGACAGTGGTGAGACCAGCTATGTTGTATGGTCTGGAGACAGTGGCATTGACAAAAAGACAGGAGAAAGAACTGGAAGTGGCAGAAATGAAGATGCTGAGGTTCTCCTTAGGAGTGACAAGGATGGATAAGATCAGGAATGAGATCATCAGAGGTACAGCACATGTTGAACAACTGGGAGATAAAGTTAGGGAGGCCAGACTGAGATGGTTTGGACATGTCCAGAGGAGGGACAGTGGGTATATTGGTAGAAGGATGTTAGAAATGCAGCTGCCAGGAAAAAGACAAAGAGGGAGACCAAAGAGGAGATATATGGATGCAGTTAGAGAGGACATGGAGGTAGTTGGAGTGAGGACAGAGGATGCAGAGGACAGAGTGAGGTGGAGGAGGATGACTCGCTGTGGCGCCCCCTGAAAAGGGAAAAGCCGAAAGAAGAAGAAGAAGATATGACCGTTTCCATTCATTCTGATGGGGGTTGGGTAATGGAGCAGTACCACTTTCGGCCACTACGCGCGCTAAAGGACCCTCTAGGCTTTTAACGACCAGTATACCTGTGTACGGATATTTTAGAGCAAAAAAAAGTCCTGCTGGATGGACAGTGCGCGCACATCATGCTGCAGTTTAAAGATAAAATTAAAGTGTTTAACTCTCCATTCCTGCATCATCCTGGAAGGCTTGACCAAGCTCAAAGCAGCTGTGCGCCGTGATGGACAGCAGCTTCACAGCTACAGGACAGATGCACGTGACATGCAGCAGGTCCTCGGATGGATGGATGGATGGATGGATGGATGGATGGACGGACGGATGGATGGATGGAAGGAAAGCTTGGACCTCAGTCTGTCTGGGTTCAGGAAGGCAGGATGTTTGCTGGAGCTGACTTGCAGGAGGAGGAGGGCAGTGCTCTGAGCGCTGCACTTGTTGCCTGCTCAGGAGTTGACAGAACTCTTCACCAGCGACGCAGGGGATGAAGAATTCAACGAGTTTGAATAAAAATAAATAAATAAATATATATTTTTTGGTGTTTATCTTGTTACATTTTAAAGAGATGAAGGTTGTTGCAGCATGCGCGCACACGTTTGGAAGACCCGACAAGTGAAACTATTTAAATCCAGCAGATTTGAACATTATATTCATTTATTAAAGAAAAGTTCAGCTCAGACACATCTTTGCTATAATTTTCAGCAAACAAATATATTTTTTAAGTGTTAATCTTATTAAATTTTCAGATCTCAGCTTCACAACCTCCCCGTTCTCAGTGTGCCACCTACCCGTCTGCATTCTGGGACCCTAGGCAACTTTGACGAAGTTGTTCAGAGTGAGGTGGAGGCCATCATCAAGAAAATGAAGCCTTCATCCTGCGCCCTGGATCCTTTCCCCTCGTCTCTCGTAAAAACCAATCATTCTGCAATAGGCCCACTTATCACTCAAATAATAAATCAGTCTCTACAATCTGGTCATGTTCCACTGCCTCTAAAAACCGCCATCATTAGGCCTCTTCTGAAAAAATCTAATTTGGATCCCGACATTTTTTCTAATTACCGCCCAATTTCACACCTCCCTTTTCTGTCTAAAGTGCTGGAAAAAGCAGTTGCTGCTCAGCTGCAGGATCACTTACAACAACACTCCCTGTATGAGAAGTTCCAGTCTGGATTCAGGGCAGCTCACAGTACAGAGACTGCATTGCTGAGAGTTACTAATGATGTCCTCTTGGCTGCTGACACTGGCTCTCCCTCCATCCTTGTCCTCCTTGACCTCACTGCAGCTTTCGACACTGTGGACCATAGTATCCTCCTCCACCGTCTTCATGTGGAGGTCGGTCTCTGCGACACCGTCCTGGACTGGTTCAAATCTTTCCTCACCAATAGGCTGGAATGTGTCAGTCTTGGCAACGCCACGTCCCAGACAGTCTGTGTCTCCTGTGGTGTCCCTCAGGGGTCGGTTCTGGGGCCCCTGCTGTTTTCCCTTTACATGCTGCCTTTAGGTCAAATTATTAATCAGTTCAACATTTCTTTTCACTGTTATGCCGACGATACACAGCTTTACATCAGGACTGGAGCATCCTCATCTTCCAACTTGTCATCTCCATCTTCACTCACTGCCCTCTCTGCCTGCCTGGAGGCAATTAGGGCATGGATGAATCAGAACTTTCTTCAATTAAACTGCTCCAAGACTGAGGCCATACTGATTGGCACCCCTCACCAGGTACAAACATCTCCTATAACAAGACTTTCCTTTTCTGGACAAGACATCACCCTCTCCACCTCTGTTACTAATCTTGGAATAAAAATGGACTCCAATCTTACATTTGAAAATCACATTAAGCATCTGTTTAAAACTTGCTTCTTCCATCTTCGAAACATCTCCAGACTTCGCCCATCTCTAACTTTTTCCGATGCCGAGAAGCTCGTCCATGCTTTTGTCTCCTCCAGGCTCGACTACTGCAACTCCCTGTTTATTGGAATCCCTGGCAAAAACCTTCAGAAACTTCAATATATTCAAAACAGTGCAGCAAGGATCTTGTTGCGAGTTCGTAAATTTGAACATATTACGCCCATTCTTCATAACCTTCATTGGCTTCCTGTCGCCTACAGAATTCAGTACAAAACTGCTCTCATTACACATCAATGCTTACATGGAGCTTCACCAGATTATCTGAAGGATATTCTTATTCCATACTCATCCACCCGGTCGCTGCGGTCACAGAACAGTAATCTCCTTCACATTCCGAGAACCAAATTAAGGACCATGGGAGACCGGGCTTTCAGTGTGGCTGCCCCCCGCCTGTGGAACTCTCTTCCTGACTGTCTGAGAGCCCCACAATCTGTGGTTGACTTTAAGAGCGGCTTGAAGACCTTTCTTTTCAACCGAGCATACTCTACCTCCTCATGATTCTACTTTTGATCTTAGCTGATACTGTTATTGATTTTACCTGTTTTATTATTTGTTTTATTGATATTTAATTCTGTTGCACCTTGTAGCACTTTGAGATTTTCATTAATGAAAAATGCGTTATAAATTGAATTCATTATTATTATTATTATTATTATTATTAAATTTTAAACAGCTGAAGGTTTTAGCAGCGCACGCATGTGAAGACCGGTCAAAGCGAACCTATCAGCTATTTGACAATTACGTTCATTTTTAAAAGAAAAGTTCAGCTTTGCAGATGATGTGGTCCTATTGGGGGTCTTGTTCACGAATTAGGGAAAACTGGAGCGTGAGATCGATAGGCGGATAGGTGCAGCGTCCGCAGTGAAGCGGGCGCTGTACCGGTCTGTCGTGGTGAAAAGAGAGCTGAGTCACAAGGCAAAGCTCTCAATTTACCGATCGATCTACGTTCCCACCCTCATCTATGGTCATGAGCTCTGGGTTATGACCGAAAGAACAAGATCTCGGATACAAGCGGCTGAAATGAGTTTTCTCCGCAGGGTGGCTGGACTCTCCCTTAGAGATAGGGTGAGAAGCTCAGTCATCCGGGAGGGACTCGGAGTAGAGCCGCTGCTTCTCCACATCGAGAGGAGCCAGTTGAGGTGGCTCGGGCATCTGGTTAGGATGCCTCCTGGACGCCTCCCTGGTGAGGTGTTCCGGGCATGTCCCACCGGGAGGAGACCCAGAGGAAGACCCAGGACACGCTGGAGGGACTATGTTTCTCGGCTGGCCTGGGAACGCCTTGGGATTCCCCCAGAGGAGCTGCTCCAAGTGGCTGGGGAGAGGGAAGTCTGGGCCTCCCTACTTAGGCTGCTACCCCCGCGACCCGACCCCGGATAAGCGGACGAAAATGGATGGATGGATGGATGAAGTTCAGCTCAAACACACTTTTACTATAATGTCAGCAAACAAATATATTTTTAAGGTGTGTATCTTGTTAAAATTTAAAGACATGCAGTACATGCTTGACACAGCGAAACAATTTTTTAAATCCAGCTGATTTTCAATATCATTTAGGAATAGGCTATAGCAACATTTTACTCACCAAAAATCCAGATTATTTGTACACAAAATCCATCCAGCTATTAAATGAACACAACAATATCTTTGCTCGTGCAGCTGCTACAGATGCAGCTTGCTAGCTGTGGCTCGTCCACTCTGACTGTCCAATCAGAGCGTGTGAATACGTTGACGTTTCAGTACGACGTACAGAAAACGTAAACGTTGCAGAGAAGGCTTCTGGTGTCTCCCATAGACATTAGGTGTGGCCAACTCAACATCTGATTGGTTGAAGAAACAGCTTGGTGGACAGAGCCACAAGGCTTGCAGTGAAGCCAGTGAAGGCTTTCAGGCAGATTTCTTTGACCCTGGCAACAAGTAGTGGCTGAAATGTGATTGGTTCAATGCTTAAATATGAAAATACACTCTGGAAGCAGCTCAACCAGGGGGGCAGCAATGAAAGGAAGCGGCCAGACCATTTGTAATTATTTAATACGTATTCATGGACAAAATATAATAAAAATAATAATAATAATTTTAAATTTAAATTTTAAATAATTTTAGGCCTTCAGAGAAGGCTTTGCAGGCCCTGACAGACCGCCACTGCTATAATTATAGTTGAGCCGTGCAATAATTTGTCCCACTGAAGTAGCTCTCAGTCTCAAAAAGGTTGGTGACCCCTGTGCTACAGTATATTAGCTGGAGAGGGTCCTCTGGACGGGTTCAAAAAACAAAACATTGTATAAACATCCAGAGTATCAGACTTATTTTTTTCTTTCCTACCTGGATTATAGAACATGCATCAGGATACTACAATAGGCATATTTGAACAAAACTATAACAAAGGTGTGTCTCTGTTTAACGTGTGATTTTTATTTTCCAAAACCCTCCAAATGTTCTCTCTGTGAAGGAGTCAGTTTTAGGTGTTTGTAGTTCATCATAAATATCTGCAAATTTAAATCCTACACTGTATTAAATCATTATTGTAGGAGTGGTGGTGCAGAGGTTAGAGAAGGTGGGCCTGTGATTGGAAGATCATCGGTTCAACTCCCGATACTGACAACATCAACATGTGGGTGGGAATGGTGAAACACACCTGCTTCCACCCTCATTTGCTCCACTCTGGGCCCTTGAGCAAGGCCCTTAACCCCCACCATCTGTTCCTCCAGTAGCCCTAGATAGCAGCTCTCTGCTTCACACAGAAGTCTGTGGTTGCGTCAGGAAGGACATACGGCGTAAAAATAATTATGAAATATAAATGCTGCCTTCTCTGTAACAGGCGGTTTGCCTGTATTATTACCAATCATGTGGTTTTTAATGTTCAAGTATTTTTTAGCAACAATAAAGTTTATAAATTGTAATTTATAACAGCAACCTTCATAATGGACAAGTTTATTGTTAGTGGTAAAACTAAAGATTGACACTGGAAGGGTGATTTAGCTGTTAATTAACTTTGTTAAATTCAAATGGGTGATGTTAAAAAATAACTTTCATCACAGGCGGTCCTTTGTTCAGAACAGAATACTGTAACTTTTAAAAAAATTCTGCCTTTAAAATTGTTTTTTGTAGTAATATGTTGGTATTAATGTATATGCAGACAGAAGATGGTAGGGCTGTAACGGTACACATGGGTGTACCGAACCGTTTCGCTACGGCACGTTCGGTTCGGTCCACCTGTGTACCGTTTCAGTTATTTTTTCACTCATTAAATCTTATTAACGGGAGATTATGTGCCGCGGAACTAAAATTCCTAGGCTTGTTTCAGCACGGCGCAATTATCTTGCAGCACACTTAGCATTTAGCAGCCTAGCATCTCGTTGCGGTCTCCTGTTTAGGAACATTATGGCTTTCTTGTTAAAAGACGTGAACAAATCCAAAGCTGTGAGTCGACGTTGTTTCACGGAGATTGGATCTGCAGCAGACAACATGTCTGACTTGTTAACGCTCTTGAAACGACATCATCTGAACGTGAACATCTTCTACAAGCAAGAAAAGCAGCTTGTTGCAAACACCGCTAACAGCAGCAGCATTTAAACAAACTTCATCGGATAATTCAGATCGGTCCAGAGCAATAACACAAACTGTAGGAGTTTTTAAAGCTCTGGATTTACGTCTGAATGTTGTTGATGCGCTAACTTTACAGTTCTTGAGCCCGGCTATGACATCCATCATGGATTCAGCCAAAATGTTCAGCACTTTATGAAAAAGCTCAAACTGATCTTGTCAAAAAGCCCTGGAGCTGATTAAAGCCCTGATGATGATGATGATGATGATTACCGAGAGATTCAACCACCTCATAACAACTGTTCAAGAAGAGGTATTGTTATTTTATTATTACTGTATTATTATTATCTAATTAACCTTTTTAATTTAAAATTATAATCTTATTAACTCTCTTTTTTACCTCTTTATGTTTAATTTCCAGTCTGGAACAGAGATAGCAGCTGTCTTCTTCCTCTTCAGGGAATTCCACCTGTAGCTAAGAAGTGTGTGATGACTGAACTCTGAACTTTTCCAGGGACCTGCCCCACCTGGGGGAGCAGGTCCAAGAAGAGGTTGTTGTGAGTACCGTATTTTCCGGAATATAGGTCACACCGTTGTATAGATCGCTTTGTCCAATTATTGCCAAAAAATTGGAAAAATCCATGAACGTGTCGCACCTTTATATAGATCGCACCTAAGTCACCGCCGACGTAACGCGTCATCCACCGCTGACGTGACGCGTCACCGCTGAGACAACCCGGAAATGTGGTCCGAGTGTTTAGCTCTGCTGCAAATGTCTGCCACAGGAGCGCACAGCAAGGCTTTAAGAAGATTAATACTTAAAAACAATTGTTTGTTTGATAAAAATTATAGCAAATATGTGTCTGAGCTGAACTTTTCCTTAATAAATGAACATACTGTATTCGCTGTTGTAAAATACGCTCAGGTGTTTAATACGCTTTGTCAAATTATTAACAATAAACAAGAAAAAATTGTACACAATACACCTCGGTGTTTAATACGCGTCATCGCCACGCGACGCGCCAGCTTTGTCCTGATCAAGATGGCGGCGACAGAAGCAAGCCAGTACGAAGAACTTCACAAGGAAACACGGTATAAACAATTATTTTTTTGTGAGAAAAAATATATTTCTTAGCTGACTTTATAGAAGACGTGCTCCTGAGTTTAACGAAATGTTCAAATCAGCTGGATTAAAAAAAAAAGTTCGCCAATTTTTATGCAGGCGGCAGGCGGGTCAGACCGGACGCTTTCTTTCTTTAAATTTAGCTAAATAAACGCTTAAAATATATATTTCTTAGCTGACTTAATAGTAGACGTACTCCTGAGTTTAACGAAATGTTCATATCAGTTGGATTTAAAAAAAAAAGTTAGCCGATTTTTATGCAGGCGCCAGGCGGGTCAAACCGGATGCTTTCTTTCTTTAAATTTAGCTAAATAAACGCTTAAAAAATATATTTCTTAGCTGACTTAATAGTAGACGTACTCCTGAGTTTAACGAAATTTTCAAATCAGCTGGATTAAAAAAAAAAAGTTCGCCGATTTTTATGCAGGCGCCAGGCGGGTTAAACCGGACGCTTTCTTTCTTTAAATTTAGCTAAATAGATGCTTAAAAAATATATTTCTTAGCTGACTTAATAGTAGAAGTACTCCTGAGTTTAACGAAATGTTCAAATCAGCTGGATTAAAAAAAAAAGTTAGCCGATTTTTATGCAGGCGCCAGGCGGGTCAAACCGGATGCTTTCTCTAAATTTAGCTAAATAAACGCTTAAAAAATATATTTCTTAGCTGACTTAATAGTAGACGTACTCCTGAGTTTAACGAAATGTTCAAATCAGCTGGATTAAAAAAAAAAGTTCGCCGATTTTTATGTAGGCGCCAGGCGGGTTAAACCGGACGCTTTCTTTCTTTAAATTTAGCTAAATAAATGCTTAAAAATATATATTTCTTACCTCACTATAGCAGACGGGCTCCTGAGCTGAACCAAATGTGAAATCAGCTGGATTTAAAAATCTGCGGTGTGGTTTATGAGTGGTATCTTGCAAACAAAAACAGCTACGGGTACATCCACAGCAGGGAGCGGGCAGCGACAGAGTCATCAGTCCGACCAAAGGAGGCTTTTTTCGGACACATGCAAGTAGAAACTTCTGGAAGTGGCCCCCCTTCCTCTTCGCTCTCTGAGTCCTCTGCTGGCTGCTGCCTACAGCGCCCGTATAGCGGCCGAAACTGGTACTGCACCATTTTTGGCAAAAATGAAAAACGAAGAATCAGAGCGAAAAATGGGTCTAAAAATATGGGAAAAAATCCATAAATAATACTCTTCAGTGTTTAATACGCAGGACATTCAAATGAGCAAAAATACAGCGTATAATACACCGGTTTTTACGGTAATTGTGAAATGAGTTGGATTTTAAAATTTGTTTCGCTACATCTAATGAAACAATACGTGCACGCGCAGCGGGCAGAAACCCTGCGTTTCGTTAAAATTTAACAACAGAAACACCTCAAAAAATAAGAAAGTTCATTCTCAATAGTCCAGGTAACAAATCCGCTCATTCTCAATCAGTTCATCTGGACAGTTTCTTTTTTAGTAGAAACGTTTCACCCTCACTCCAGAGGGCTTCGTCAGTCAGAGTAGTCCAAAGCACACTGAAGTTAACCCCACCAAGTACACAACTTAAGTGGACCCAACCAGTTTGCTGTAGCCAAGATGGTTTCTGGGGGCTTGTCCCTCGTCGACTCCTCCCAGGCAGGATGGTTTCTGGGGGCTTGTCCCTCATCGACTCCTCCCAGGCAGGCAGACATGTCCAAAGTGGTTCAAGACAAGAAAGTTCATTCTCAATAGTCCAGGTAACAAGAATGAACTTTCAGCGTGTCCTGGGTCTTCCTCTGGGTCTCCTCCCGGTGGGACATGCCCGGAACACCTCACCAGGGAGGCGTCCAGGAGGCATCCTAACCAGATGCCCGAGCCACCTCAACTGGCTCCTCTCGATGTGGAGAAGCAGCGGCTCTACTCCGAGTCCCTCCCGGATGACTGAGCTTCTCACCCTATCTCTAAGGGAGAGTCCAGCCACCCTGCGGAGAAAACTCATTTCAGCCGCTTGTATCCGAGATCTTGTTCTTTCGGTCATAACCCAGAGCTCATGACCATAGATGAGGGTGGGAACGTAGATCGATCGGTAAATTGAGAGCTTTGCCTTGTGACTCAGCTCTCTCTTCACCACGACAGACCGGTACAGCGCCCGCTTCACTGCGGACGCTGCACCTATCCGCCTATCGATCTCACGCTCCAGTTTTCCCTTTATTAACTTTTGTTAATAAATGATTACAAATCAGCTGAATTTAAAACGTAAACAACACGAAGCGCGCACCTACAGAGCATTTCCGCTTTGAAGCGAGAGCTGAATTTCATTAAAATTTAACTACAGAAATGCCTAAAAAAATATATTTGTTAGCTGAGATTATTGTAAGAGTGTGTCTCTGTTTAACTTTTGTTAATAAATGCACTTTGACAGTTACAACAACATAAATAAAGCGGCTTTAAAATTACTACACGCTCACCCGCTGATCAGCTGCCCGGTTCATTCAATCATTCAACCTTTATTTAGTCAGGTAAATCTCATTGAGCCTCGAGGGCTCATTTATAAAAGCGACCTGCTACAAACTAAAGAATGATGAACAGCAATGGTAGAATTTCCTTAAACAACAAACAACAGAAAAAAAAAACGTAGGAGAGAAATAGAAAGTGAAATGCAAAGTATCAAAACTAGCAAAACACCACAAGGTAGATGTACAAAATCAAAAACAGGAACATATCTGCAATGGTTTTTGCCAGGTTTCCAAAAGATTTTTAAAACCATTTAGGGAGGTCAGGGCCGAGAGCTTCAAATCTTTTTGTAAGATATTCCAGGAAGCAGGAGCAGAGTAGGAGAAGGCCCTTTTTCCAAGTTCAGTCCTCACTGACGGAACACTGCAGGTGATGATGTCCTGAGAGCGCACACTGTAGCTGCACTCACGTAAAGACATGTAGGAGGAGATGTATGAGGGCAGCAGACCTAGAAGTGATTTAAAGATGAAAATGTACCAGTGGAAAAGTCTGCGTGAGGTTAATGATGTCCAGTTAACCAGTGAATACAGGGTGCAGTGGTGGGTATGATAATCGCAGCCAGTTATGAATCTTAGAGCACCATGATAGACAGCATCCAACATCCGTAGGGTGCTTGTAGGAGCATTCATGTAGAGAATTTCACCGTAATCAATGGAGGGGAGGAAAAACACAGATACAAGGTGTTTCCTAACATTCAGTGTTAGACATGATCTGTTTCTGAAAAAGAAACCCAGTTTAACTTTCAGTTTCTTCACTAGGTTTTCCACATGGAGTTTAAAAGAGAGCTATGAATCAACCAGTATACCCAAATATTTATCCACAATATTCCTGAGGGTGTCACTGTAGAAGCGAATGTGCATTGTACTTCCGTTTGACACCGGAAGTGCCTGTTTTCCATAGGCGGAGTATGGGTCGCGGGTGTTTTTGAAAGTTATTTTCATTCATTTTATCGGAGCAAACACAGCTTTTGTTTAAACGGAACGTTTACAGAAATGTCCTACCGGGGTTCAGGTACCTGCTGTGCTGTTCGCGGCTGCACCAACAACCGGACCAAGCTAAATCTTTGGCTAAAACAACAGTGTTTTCAACACGGACCCAAAACAAAGAAAGAGTGTTCCTGCATCCTTCTCTATGGCTGTGTCTGCGCGATCAGGTAACATCTGTAATTTCTTTTTATTCAGGGAGGGTTTATTAATGAGAGTTTTGGATGATTTACTGTCTTAAAATGATATATGTCAGGCGCGACCGGTATTTTTAGCCGAGATAGCTCCTAATAAACCTTAGCCGAGAGGCCGGAGCAAACGCGTTCGCTATTTATGTATTTTTAAATTATGTCAGCGCGATCAGGTCACATCTGTTATTTCTTTTTATTCGGGGAGGGATATTGAGTTTTGGAAGATTTACTGTCTTAAAACGATAGATCTCAGACGCGACAGGTACTTTTAGCCGAGTTAGCTGCTAATAAACCTTAGCCGAGAGACCGGAGCAAACGCGTTCGCTATTTAAGTATTTTTAAATTATGTCTGCGCGATCAGGTCACATCTGTTATTTCTTTTTATTTGTCCCTCCTCTTTTAACAAAACGAGTGGTGTTCCCACATTTTTAATGAACTAAAACAACAAAGTTTGGACTGTCTTCAACTGTATTACTCGCATGTAAACAAACGGTGTTTCCGGTCAACCGGAAGTCGTGTGCTCATTTCGCGCAAAGCCTCATGGGGCGTAGGAATACTGTGGATAGGAATCAACAAACTCAATTGGGACACCATTTGAGGATAAAATCAGAGGAAGATCTGCTGGGACCGACTTCCCGTGCTTCCCGTGCTTCCCGTGCTCCACGGCAAATTTGATGACCTGGAGCATGAAGTCGGCGGTGTAAGACCTTCTCTTGGGCGGCATGGTTCTTCTGTAGTTTTCTCTGTTGTCCTTCGTCTTTGCTCTGTATCCTTCCACTCACTCTCAGAGATGTCACTTGGGTGATGGGTTTTTATCCTCAATACACAAACAGGTAACTTCTCCAGGCACGCACGTCTGCAGGTACCGGTAAACAGACTAGAGGTCTCTTTAGCACCCATAGCGGCCGAAACTGGTACTGCCTGCGCCCCTAGCGGCCGAAACTGGTATTACCATGCGCCCCTAGCGGCCGAAAGTGGTATTGCACCATTTTTTTTTTTTTTTGCCAAAATGAAAAACTGTCATATCTGAGTCAAAAATTGGTCTAAAAACATGGGAAAAATCCATAAACAGGTCTCACCTCTCTGTAGGTCGCAGGGCATGCAAATTTGGCAAAAAACTGCGACCTATAATCCGGAAAATACGGAAATGAGGACAAATACAGCCACACTGCTGCTACTGTTGTTATTGAGATGATTTTCTCCACCGCTGGAGATATTCACTGCAACTAGATCTGTGCTTTTAGCAGAAAATGTGGACAAGTTGGTTTTTTTGGTCAAAAACTTAAAACTTGATTAGTTAGATTGTAAACGGTCTGTTGCTGCTTATTGTTCTGGTTCTGACTGTTAATTGTATTTATTAAGATTTTTATTATTGTTAGTATAGTTTATTTATTGTAAAGAGTGCCGTTTATTTAAAATATCACACAAATGGGTCACTTTTATTTATTTTTAAACAAACGTATTGTTTACTTGTCATATTTTCAAAATAAACATTTTGTAAGTCTTTTTTTTTTTGACCGAAAATTAACCGAACCGAAATTTGATTTTAGTGTACCGTTACACCCCTAGAAGATGGTGATTGTGAGGGTAAAATTGTGTGTGTGTGTGTGTGTGTGTGCGTGTGTGTGTGTAACATTTTCTTTGTTGTTCATGTGTTTCAGTGGTTCCGGACTCTGTTTAGAGCTGGTTAAAAGAAGAAGCTCCACAAGACTGAAGGCCTGATGTTGACCAGCAGGACCCAGAGCCTCTTATCATAAAGTGGAAGAAAAGACCCTTAGACCAGTCTGGTGGGTGACCAACTTAATATGGAGGAGACCAATATCAGATTTTAGGTCACTACAGTTTCTTTAAAGAGTGAGGAGGATAAAAAAAAAACTCACCAGGAACCCAGATTTAAAAATTCACAAAGACAGTCCCAGCTCTTCAAAGACTGACGTTAACGAGGACATAAAGAGGATGGTGAAATGACCAATCCTGACTCTCTGCTAAAGAACTCATCAGACTCTGAATCAGAACTGAAGACAGTATGAAAGACTGGAAGGAGAGCAGTGCTCCTGAATCAGAGGTAAAAACTGTCAACAAATCTTTGAGCTGCTCTGAGTGTGGTAAGCAGTATGTCAGTAACCGGTCTCTTCAAAAACACATGACAAGTCATTCAGGAATGAAGTCTTCAAGATGTCTGCTTAATAAGAAATGTGTTGGAGAGAAGAAAAATGTAGAGTCATGCAGGAAAGTCCAGGCAAGACCAAAATCAATAAGCTGTTATGACTGTGGTAAAATATTTAATTCCAAATCAAAACTAAGCAGACACATGAGAGTCCACACAGGAGACAAGCCATTTCCATGTAATCTTTGTGGACAAAGATTTAGTCGGAATGCACATTTAAATTCACACATGAAAGTCCACACAGGAGACAAGCCATTTCCTTGTGATCTTTGTGGACAAAGATTTAGTCATAAGACATGTTTAAACTCACACATGAGAGTCCACACAGGAGACAAGCCATTTCCTTGTGATCTTTGTGGACATAGATTTAGTCATAAGACAAGTTTAAACTCACACATGAGAGTCCACACAGGAGACAAACCATTTCCTTGTGATCTTTGTGGACAAAGATTTAGTCAGAATACACATTTAAATTCACACAGAAGAGTCCACACAGGAGACAAGCCATTTCCTTGTGAACTTTGTGGACAAAGATTGAGTCAGAAGACACATTTAAATTCACACATGAGAGTCCACACAGGAGAAAAGCCGTTTCCTTGTGAACTTTGTGGACAAAGATTTAGTCAGAAGACCAGTTTAAACTCACACATGAGAGTCCACACAGGAGACAAGCCGTTTCCATGTGATCTTTGTGGACAAAGATTTAGTCATAAGACAAGTTTAAACTCCCACATGAGAGTCCACACTGGAGAAAAACCATTTCCTTGTGATCTTTGTGAACAAAGATTTAGTCATAAGACAAATTTAAATTCACATATGAGAGTCCACACAGGAGAAAAACCATTTCCTTGTGATCTTTGTGGACATAGATTTAGTCATAAGGCAGATTTAAACAAACACATGAGAGTCCACACTGGAGACAAGCCGTTTCCATGTGATCTTTGTGGACAAAGATTTAATCGTAAGACACATTTAAACACACACATGAGAGTCCACACAGGAGACAAGCCATTTCCTTGTAAACTTTGTGGACAAAGATTTAGTCAGAAGACACATTTAAACTCCCACATGAGAGTCCACACAGGAGAAAAGCCATTCCTTTGTGAACTTTGTGGACAAAGATTTCGTCATAAGACAAGTTTAAGCTCACACATGAGAGTCCACACAGGAGAAAAGTCATTTCCTTGTGAACTTTGTGGACAAAGATTTAGTCATAAGACAAGTTTAAACTCCCACATGAGAGTCCACACAGGAGACAAGCCGTTTCCTTGTGAACTTTGTGGACAACGATTTAGTCAGAAGACAAGTTTAAATTCACACATGAGAGTCCACACAGGAGACAAGGCGTTTCCTTGTGAACTTTGTGGACAAAGATTTAGTCAGAAGGCAAATTTAATCTCACACATGAGAGTTCACACAGGAGACAAGCCGTTTCCTTGTGAACTTTGTGGACAAAGATTTAGTCAGAAGGCAAATTTAAACAGTCACATGAGAGTCCACACAGGAGACAAGCCGTTTCCATGTGAAGTTTGTGGACAAAGATTTAGTCATAAGACACATTTAAACAGACACATGAGAGTCCACACAGGAGACAAGCCGTTTCCATGTGAACTTTGTGGACAAAGATTTAGTCGCAAGGACCTTCTAAACTCACACATGAGAGTCCACACAGGAGACAAGCCGTTTCCATGTGAATTTTGTGGACAAAGATTTAGTCAGAAGACACATTTAAACTCACACATGAGAGTCCACACAGGAGACAAGCCGTTTCCATGTGATCTTTGTGGACAAAGATTTAGTCAGAAGACAAGTTTAAACTCACACATGAGAGTCCACACTGGAGTGGAAACTTTCTACCAGAAAATATTAAAATAATTATTATAGGCCATGAGATGCAACTGGTGTTTTTACACCCAAATAAAATTAATTTTGATTTTGTAAAATATACTGTATTCTGTAATAATTTTTGAACAAGTTCCTAATCTATGATTTGTTCCTAATTTCTCAAGAATACTTTAAAAACAAACTAATTAAACCTTAGATCATATTTTGGACTATAGATGTTGGTTCTAAAATACTGGTTCAGTGGTTGTGCAATATTTGGAGAGAACCAACCAATCAAATTGTTTTTTCAAACAGTCAGACCCCATGAAATGTTGTTCTTGTAATTCCTGAGAGAATTGTTATTTAATCTGTTAGTTACTTGGTTAATTAAAGGGGACCACATTTAAGTATTTAAAATTTTTATGTTATGTCTGTGTGCTATCTTGACAGTATTAATTCATTTTAATACACAAAATAATTCTTAGATAATTAATTATACCCTTTTTAATTCTGCCATTTTTAACTTTCGTTTTGAACGACCGGTTTCTGATACAAGTTCTGAAGTCCACGCCCTTCAAAGATCTGTTTACGCCCTCTGTAACAGCCAGTATCTGTAATGTGTTGTTGTTTTAAAATTAGCTCTTTTTTTATTACTCATTTGACTTACTGTTAGTGTTAGCTTAAGATAACTTACCGAAACCCGTCTGAGCGCGCCGCAATTTGCTGCTCCTTTTAGCATGAGACCACCCGAATCCGATGCTAATGTTAGCTTGTTCCTCTTCCGGTTTTCGCCAGCTCCGCTCGTTGCACGCGGAGATTTTGAGAGTTATCGCTGTTCCAGTCAAGACAACACAAAGTTCACCAAGTGTCTCCCGTAAATTAATCCGTAAGGAGAAGGTCCTCGCTGCTGCGAGGCTTCTGCCAGGCTGCTGCGAGGCTGTACAGTTGAAGCTCCGCTCCATCGCGCCAGAAGAGGGTCCCGTTGCCGCCGGTCCCTACGCCGGGGGTCTGCTCGTTTAATTTTTGCCGGCTGCGCGTTGGGAGCGATCGCAAATACACTAAAAATTGAACTAAAACATAAAAATAACAATTATACTTTATTTATAAAGCCATTTAAAAAACCACAGCTGCAACAAAGTGCTGTACACATGAAATTAATAACATATAAACAAAAGATGAGATGAAATCATGAAAAACAACAGTCATGTGTTTAATACAGAAGTGGGTTGAGCCTAACATGGGGTTGCTAGGTGAGGGGCTGGACTCAGGTTGGGGTGGGTTGTCCTCGCTCGCTTGTGACGTCACAGGCGAGATTGACTTCCAGTTTATTTCAAAAACGAAACCTATATTATCACAGTAAAATAAATCTACTTAGAGTAAATAAACCACTGGGTGCATTTTTTTGGCCTTTGGACTGTTTTTTTATGAAGTAAATACCCAAAGTTGAGTAAAAAAACATTAAAAAGTGAATTTTGAATGTGTGGTCCCCTTTAACAGATTTCTCATGCAGATGAACTAAATGTGTTTTAATTAAGGATGGGGCTGATCCGGTATCAGTATTGGCCTCGGCCTTCTATACCAGCATAATTTACCTATTGGATTTCCGATCCATGATGAATTTCTATGTCTGCTGAATCATCTCCACATGTGATTCCCTGTCGGCTTCTCTGCAAGGCAGGGATTCAAACTATGGAATGGATTTTCTGAAGGAAATTCATTTCATAGTTTGAAGCCAGCTACAATGTGAGTACCGTATTTTTTGGACTATAGGTCGTGGTTTATTGCCTAAGTTGCATGCCCTGCGACCTATAGAGAGGTGAGACCTATTTATGGATTTTTTCCCCGTGTTTTTAAGACCCATTTTTGGCTCAGATATGACCGTTTTTCATTTTGGCAAAAAATGGTGCAGTACCGCTTTTGTCCGCTAGTGGACACTTCTAGCCTGGTTGAACCAGACCCTGTCCTTCACTTTGCTTCGGACTAGGGTCTGGCACCGCCCCATTGAAAAACGTTTCTTGCTGGAGGCGTGGCCTCTGCTGAGGAACAAAACCATTGGATCTGATTTTACCCAATCAACGTTTGCCCGTGACGTAGGTTGCGCGACGGCTGGAACCGGAAATTGCGTACGTTGTAAACAAACATCCACCGAGCGAACAAAATGGCTGTAAATGAATGCTGTAGACTTTGCGAGACAAATTTAAGAATCGCCGGAGTTATAACAAACAGCAAAATAATATTCGACAGTAAGAATGTTGATAATATATCATCTCAGCTGTCCAAGCTAGGTTTAATAATTGAAAACACACCGCAACGTTCAAACCGTGTTTGCCGTAAATGCTGCAGTATAATCACGAGGCTACAACGCGATACAGAGGTTTTGCAGCAATGGAAAGTCAAAGAGACAACAACGGTTGTCCAGAGCTGTCTGGAGAAAGATGCCTCTTGCTCTACTGACAAAAGAGACCGGGAGCCTACACCATCTAAAACACCAAGAGCAGTTAAGAAGTCCAGGAGATCAACCGACTTGCCAGTGCCAAAGAGAAGCAGTAAAACAGAGGTATGTAAATTACATAAGAAATTGTTCGTCAACATCTTTTACGCTTATTTTGAGATATTTTAGCAAATATTATCAGTTAAGGACTAATCAGTAGTCATAGACCATGGCAAAATGAATGTGTGATTGGTCGGTTATAAAGAGTACCAAAACTGACACCGAAATAAAATCATAAAAATATTTGGCCCAATAAATAAATACACATGAAATTATTTATGAACATACAGTACATAGATGTATGTATGAACACACACACATTAACATCATTACTATACATTTTTCCATTTTTCTTATAGATGCATTTACCGGTATGCATCTTTAAATGTCTTTATAGCTTTATAATAAATTTAATTCAATAATTTTTATTTTGTTGTGTTGTTTTTTTATATTTTTGCCTCTTCTTTTTTTCCTTTAAGTTATTAATTTCTGCATCATTATGCAGAGGAGGAGGGTCTGTGTCCTAATGCATCAGTTTGGTTAGCATTACACTGAGTTTGAATAATGATGCAGAAATACATGAGGTGGCATAGAAATAGTGTATGTTAATTATACATATAAAGTTATAAATATATAATTTGTTGTAGCTATACAAATATAATAAATATGAAATGGTAATTGGAGCTTATTTATATAGCGCTTTCTAGCCCCCTGTGAGGGGCCCCAAAGCGCTTTACAATACCAGCCATCCACCCATTCATACACACATTCATACACCGGTAGCGGCAGACTGCCATGCAAGGCACCTTTCCAGTCCTATTGGTAGCAACTTGGGGTTAAGTGTTTTGCCCAGGGACACAACGATACATGGTGTGGGGAACCGGGATTCAAACCTCCAACCTTCCGATCGGGGGACGACTGCCATTACCGCTACGCCACGGCCGCGTAAAGTAAATGAAAAAAAAAGTAAAGTTCCCTCGTAAAGTACATGGTGCACTTTAAGTGTTCATATTTATTTATTTGGATATGTGTATTTTTCATCTTTTAAATTTAATTGGATGATTTCTGATCCTTTACATCTTTCTTCCCCAAGGAAAAGTAATAGAGCAAGATCATAGTAACAGCATTGAATGCATTCACATGTTATCTACATTCTAATCTGTATTTCTAAGTGGCCCACATAAAGCTATTTTCTTCTTGAGGCCTAATTGTACATGTGCCATGGCTTGGTTACAATAAGCCAATAAGAGAGAAGGTCATGAAGCACAAACTAGGATATGAAGACTCTTCACTGCATTGAGCCCATAATGTAACTGTTACTGTATTTGCCATTGTTAATGTTAATTCTGAACCTAATGTACATTTTTAATCTAGCTATTTTCATGTAACACAACCTTTTTATTGATGTTTCAGATTACGATCACCTACGACAGTCACTGTAAGAGGTCACTGACATGCCAATCTGACATAGCTGGGATTGTGGAAAATTTGGCAAAGCAGAAGTTTGCCACAGCAGCCAATCTGATATCAAGACATAAAGAATTGATGGACCACTTACAAGCCAGTGTTTTGGAGGTTGTGGAGGCTGAATGTGTGGCCCTCTGTAACAAGGCAAACAATTTCATGCTGTGGAGAGCAAGTGGTCTGGACCTGCAAACATTTTCCTTTCAAGCGTTGCATGATGACCTGAAGCGGCTGTCCCCTTTCTTGTTCAGCATCATCTCCAAAATTGCTAACAACTCTCTACCTCACATTTGTGCTGCAGCCTCGATAGCCTTACGGGGAAGAGAACACCGTTTATCTGCCCTTGCATACTATGTGAATTCGGTGTTGCTTTATGGTGGAGCAAAAAAAGCAGCTTTCCAGCGACTGGCCAAGTTGGGCATCTGCACAATACACTCCAATGCAGTTGGAAAACAAAAAGAACTGGCCCAGTACTGCATGCGCCCGGTGATGTGTTTAAAAAAGGACTTGGAGTCATTCCACAAAAAGCAAAGCAAAGACCAGTTGTCATCAGGTTAGTTTGTGTAACCCATTTCTTATGTTAAATTTATGTAAAACTTTGTGTTAGACTTTTTAATTTTTTTATCCAAATGTAATTTTAACTTGAGTCATTTTGTTTTCCCTGAAGACATGGCACAAAGCTCCACCACAGAGACAACTGGGAAGTCTGCAAAGGAGTTTGATGCACCGGACGTCTTCTCATTTAGTACTCTGACTGACGAAGAGATGGCTGATTTGGGTGTAGCTCCATTGGCTGGCCCAGTACATCCAGCATCTAGTGCACCTCCTACATATTCAATCATATTTGACAATCTGGACTTTTACATTCAGACTCATCATCAGTCTATCACTCAAACCAACAAGTCCATACACTGGGTACACCACATGTGTGTCATCAACAGAGTGAACTCACTGCACATGGACAATGTGAAACCGGCAAATTCTTTGGTCGATTACGATCTTGGGCAGTCTCTTCCAGGACCAGATGTTCAAGCTAATATGCGCCGGGAATTTGTTGTGTTGGGAAGCCGTATCCTGACAACTTATCTTGATGCATTCAAGCAACTCTCAAATGTAGTTGTGCACCACATCCCTCACCAGTTCTCTGAAGAAATGGCCCGTCCTTCAACACATGTATGTTATAACTCATTATCAGATCTAAATAATCAAATCATGGACTATATTGAAAATATGAAAGTTAAAATAAACGCATGCTAGATTGAGTCAAGTAAGCACACTAACATTTATTTTTATATTGCAATTCATATTTATAGTACCCACTAGGACTTTTATTCAAGGATGAGACTCGCACCGCTGACTTAGTGGATGTTCTCCAGCATCTTCAGAGGGAGTAAGTAACAAGCAAGATTATTAATTGTTTATTCATTTTTACAAACATGGGTTTCATTTATATTAATAATTATTTGACTACATTTCAATGTATGTTATATCATTGCTTTTCCTCCCCGATTACTCTAAACACATGTAAGAGACACATTACAGTGTTTCAATTGATAATCAAATACAATTACTTTTTCAGATATGTTCCAAAGTGCCCCGATGGAATTCAGAAGATTTTGGTTGGGGGTGACAGACTGACTGAAGGCAATTGCCGGAATGTCCAGTTGGCCTTTTCTGAAGGAGAGACAGAGGATGAACGTCTAGAGGGCCTTGTTTTCAAGTTTGAAGACTGGCACGCCATCCGTAATCTCTTTGAGGTTTGTGAGCATTTCGTTCAATACAAGCTCACTCATGCCCTATATTCATGTTTATGAAACCCACTATGTTTTAGATAAATGATAGCCTGGCCCTCGCCATTCCTACGCAGTTTCGTTTTCAAAAATAGCACTAAATGGTATTTTCGTGCTTTAAAAATAGTACAGTATTTCCCTGAGGAGAGAAGGAAGAGGAAAACGTCTGGGACTCGACTCCTCCTGAGTTAGTTCCTTACGAGGTCAAAGTGACCAGATGGGGTTAAAAAGAGCTGCAGGTCATACGCAACCCGCCGCGCTGACTTGTTTTAATCATTTTGATTTAATGTGTTCTTCTGAACCCACGCTCTGCAGTTAGAGTCACAGGAATCGATGATGAAGGTACCGGGATATGTTTGAAGCTGAAGCTGCTGTCGTAAACGACGCAGAGAAATTTGAAGCCTGTTTCTCAGACAACACGTCGGAGGATCGCTAATTTGAGCGTTTGCTTAAAGTTCTGTAAACTGCAGATCTTTTAGTATCGAGCTGGCTCTATCTAACCTGCGAATGTTCCATATTCTTAAATTACAAAACAATTAAGTTGTTTATTAATCTACCTGCATCCCAAATGGGTTTAGCGTCTCCATGTGTATTAAAACTGTAAATGTAAAATTGACCCCAGCAAGTATTTTAAAGAAACAAACTGAACACCATGCCATTTTGTTTTACGAAGCACAAAACCACCATTTAAACCTTGTACTAGTCATGCCGCGTAAGAGCTTGAAACAAAACTTGGCACACAAAAATTTAAAGATTTAAACAAATTTTTAAGTCTTTTTTTCTCATAAAGTACAACTCACCAACAGAAATACAACTGAAACATAATGTTTCAGAGTCTTTCTGTGTGCACGGAGCAGAACATGCCTCTAGGAGCTACATAAAATGTGCAGCGTGTGTGAAGTTTAATCATCTGCTTATGAATTCTGCTACAACACAATCAGTGGTTTGAACCTTCATAATAGAAGCGAAGTGAAGGACAAGGGTCTGGTTTTAACCAGGCTAGATAAATGTTTGTGTCTGATATTTGTCCTACTGAATTTTTTATGTGTTGTTATATGCATTACAGATATATCATCAGATCTTTTTTAATGAAAAATCTGCAAAAGACCACAGCACAGTCCTTGCCAACATGAATCTGTTGAGGTAAAAGTGAAATACTTAAAAAGATAAAAGTCATTTCTTCACATTCAATCCAGTTTATATTTGTTATGCTAAATTGTCTCTGTTTTTACATGTTTTTAAAGGAGTCTATCCTTTAAGATGATCTTCATCAACCATGAATTTGGTGTGGATGTATGAACTGTATGCGTGTGTCCAATAAAGCAAAGCCACCATGAATTTGGCTGCTTTCCATCGGGGCTGTATGGGTAAAGGTTTTAGACCAATAGCTATTGGAACAAATAACAATGTAACACTATAATAAATTTGTAAAATTTCATAGCTGGAAAATGTTGAAGGATATTAAAATCTAGCATTAATTTGCACAAATCACAGAAGTAAACATTTTGAAAATTAATAAAATTGATACTAAGTTTTAAAGTGATGAATTTTTATCCATAGCAATTGTTTGAATATGTTAAAATGTTACAGATGGGATTTTCATAACTAATTTTTAATCTATAGGTGCACCAATGCTAAAAAAGGTCCGCACACTTCATACAATGCCTACAAACACTTTGTGAAGATTGATACAACAGCACTATTCCTGGCAGCAGCTATGGAATATTTCCATTTGGATGATGTCACAGGTTTGTATCTGTTTAACTGTGTTTATGTATGACATCATTGTCGTTGATACACCGTCGTAAGGAATGTATTTAAAAAATATAATTTCCTTTTACAGCCACTACTGATGTAGTACCAGAACATGTCCTGCAGGGGTCTGAAGAGCAGAAAAGAACCTGGCTCCATGACTCTGTGGCAGAAATTGTTGACACATTTCTGACATCAGCAGATACACTTGAGCTGTCGGCTGCAGTGACTGAAGCAGCAAGTGCACCACAACACACTGGAAAGGAGAAGCTTCCTTGCCGTCAGCCTGGTTGTACTAGAGTGTACATCAACAAAAAGAGCAGAGAGAACCATGAAAACAAAGTTCACCATCTTGTCATGCCATCTGTGCCACCTGCTGAGACTGCTTCCTTTAGTGTGACAGACCACAAAAAGCAACACACTGAGGCCAGGCTTTTCTTTGGATTTCTGCTATGGGACATGTTGGATGCAGTAAAAGAGGGAGATGGGGAGCGTTTGATTAGGCTTTATAAGGTGGCACTGCTTATCTTCAAAGCTTACAGGCACACTAAATATGCATATAGCACTTTGCTATTAACAGTCCAAGTCAATGACACTTTGTCCCCTCAGGTTGCACATGATGTAATTTGGAACAGATTCTGGAATGGCAGGGGGGGCAAAGGAAAAAACATTCCACTGGATCTGCACCTTGAGCATCTCAATAACTTCCTAAAATCATTTCTGAGGAACAAAGGCACCAATCTGACAAATGACACAGCTGACAGGGTTAGCAGGTCTGTTGGTGTTTTAAAAACCATGATGGAAACAGCAGACAGAGAGCTGCAGTTATCCCGGCCTGTTGGCACCCACCATGCAGCTGATATGACAAATGACATTTTAACCTTGTTGCAGGTGTTCAGGAAGACGGAAGTCTTCAAATACCAACCAGGAAGACACTTCCTTGCATTCCCCAACTTCAACCGCAACATTCTGTACAGGCTAAATTACGAGGACTTATGTCAGTGGATGCGTGCAAAGCTCAAAGAGTGGAGGGCTGCACCACTTTAATATGTATCTTGTGTTTGTAATGGTACACGTCTAAAGTTCTATCATATGTGTACTTGGACTAGGGGTTAGTTTTGCATGTAAATTCACATTTTACATCATTGAGATTATATTCATTTCTGTGCAGTAATTACCCTTAAAAAAATGTTGCTAAACGTGTTATTCAGTTTATTTCATGGCCCTGCTACACATCTTGTTGGAAAACATCATGCGTGATACCGTTCATGTACACATTATAATGCATTAACAATGTTATTACTTAAACCCTATCTCTGAAGGTTACTTTTTTAGATTCAAATCCCAAAAAATATGAATCATATTGCCACTTTATTTTACTGTTTATACAATTACAATACTTTTTTAATACTGCCTTTACACTGTTTATTTTTTGTTGTGCATTTTTATTATTTCTTAATTTTTGAAAGTTTACACTGTTACATTGCACTGATAGTTCTCATACTGAAAAGATATTGTTGCTACTGTGTAACCTCTTTACCATGTACCTCATATAATTTATGCACCGACATTAGCATCATGGTTACTTTAGCATCATTCTCCCAACTCGATATAATCATTTACATACCTCACAATACAGTACGGTACTGTGAAACAAAGCAATGTTGGCATAAATTTGTCAAAAATAGGTTCATTTGTTGAAGTTTCACTTACAGTGACCATCTCAAAGCTACTGTCAAGTTTGGTATTTGTTGTAGATCAGTATGATCAAGAGTATTTTTTAATGTATATATGCTATGGTATACTTTTATATTCTTATGCGTATGAATAAAGTAATATTTTTAATTATATTTGTTGCGTTTTCATGTTCACCGGCGACGTTTTCTCGTTCATCATTCATGTTAGAAACCACACTTCTTTCCGTCAGATAGCTGTAGCTTCTTTATTTATGAATGGCACACATGTAAACTCTTCTTCTACAGCAGATCTAGAACAGCGCTACTTACACACACTAAACTCACTGCCCCTAGTGGACAACAACGATATAACATGCACACAAAATAACAACAATAACATAAGATGAGAACATATTCCAACACCCCCCCTTGTTCTCATCTTCTTTACCTTCTAGAACTCATTGTCCAAAAAACCATCCTTTGAATTTCAAAAGTTTTGTCTTTGATGCAGGTTTGGTTAAGATGTCCGCCAACATATTTTCAGATGAACAGTACACCACTTTGATCCTTTCCTCTCTTAGTGCATCACGTATAAAATGATACTTTACATCGATGTGTTTGGATCTCTGTCTGTTCACAGGGTTTTTACACAATGCAATGGCTCCTTGGTTATCACCATGAAGCAGTGTGCAGCTGTACTTCTTGTTATCAATGCCATTTAAAAGTTGACATAAATACAGGCTTTCTTGTGTAGTAGCTGTTAACCCAATGTACTCAGCCTCACATGTGGAAAGAGCCACAGTTGGTTGTTTCTTGGATTTCCAGGAAATGGCTGGACCTTGTGGTGTTAAACTGAAACAATAACCCGTGGTGCTGCGTCTGTCCTCCACTGAGGATGCCCAGTCCGAGTCACTGTAAGCTATAAGTTTCAAGTCTTCCTTGTTCTTCTTGAAATTTAATTCGTAGTCACTAGTACCTTTTAGATACCTTAAAACATGTTTAGCGTTTATTAAATCCTCTTTCATAGGTTTAGCTAATGTCTGGGAAAGTTTGCTTACTATCCAACTGATGTCTGGTCTGGTGCAGGTCATAGCATAGATCAGACTACCTACTATCTCACGATAGTTCGTAGGATCTACTACATTTGTTTTGTCGCTCTCATGATTTTCTTTGTGATCGAGCTTTGGTTCACATGGGGTGGATCTGGGTTTGCAGTCTAGCATCCCGTATTTTTCTAACACTTTTAGGATGTATTTCTCTTGGCTCATTTTTATTCCATCTTCTCCTTGTTCAAAATGTATACCTAAAAAGTTTGATATTTTTCCTAAGTCCTTCATGTTAAACTTTGATTTCATTGTTTCTTTGAAACTGTCCAAAATCTCAATGCTGCTAGCAGCGATGATCAGGTCATCCACCCAAATGAGAACGATAATCGTGTCATTTTCTGTTTGTTTTCTGTACACACAATGATCAACTAGATTTCGTTCAAAGTTGTCTTGTTCAAGGTGATCGTTCAATAGTTTGTACCAATTTCTCCCTGATTGTTTTAATCCATACAAGGACTTCTTTAATTTATACACACATCTCGGTCCTGTTTCTGTTTGTTGTTCAAACCCCTCTGGTTGATCTATGTAAATTTCTTCCTCAATTGGGGCATGTAAATAAGCTGTTTTGACATCCATCTGATGTACTTTAAGGTCGTTCTGAACCGCTATCTGCATTAATGCTCGTACTGATGTTATATTAGCTGTTGGTGCAAAAGTTTCATGGTAATCTATACCTTCTGTTTGGCTGTAGCCTTTAGCTACAAATCTTGCTTTGTAAATCTCTTTTCCTTCATTTTCTTTAAGTGTATATACCCATTTTCCTCCAACTGAGTTCCTGCCCTCTGGTAGGGTGCTCAGTTCAAATGTTTCGTTTTCTTTGAGCGAGTCAATTTCATCCCTCATGGCCTGTCTCCATTTTTCTGCATGTGGTGACTTCTGAGCCTCATTGAATGTTTGAGGGACACCAAATACAGCCCTGTAGCAATGATCGATAGTTATTTGTGTCGCATCTGATTGGTAATCTTCGAGGTATTTTGGGGGTCTTCTCTCTCTTTTTGGATAACGATCACTTTGCTCTGTTTGAGTTTGTTCATGATCAGTTTTACTCTCAGTGATATAATCTGAAAACTCGCCATTTTGAGTTTCTTGAAGAGTAACTTCCTCTTTGTCACTTGGGGTGACATTTTGGGTAATGTCCTGAGTTAATGGTGTTACATCCTGTCTATTTTCCTGCATTGGGTATCTGTCACTCTGGATCCCTTGCTCCCAAACATCTGTCTGTGTTTGTTGGTCAACACCATTTTCTTTGATGAATTTTACCAGCCTGTGTCTGGAAACTTTTCTCATCTGTGGGTGGTACACTAAATAAGCTGGGCTATTTTTGTTGTACCCTAAAAACAGCCCTCTTTCTCCTCTTGAGTCTAGTTTCTTGTGTTGGTTGTTGTATGAGTAACATTCTGATCCAAATACCCACATATTTGAAAGATTTGGTTTTCTTCCTGTCATCAAGAAATATGGGGTGTTTTTGGTTCTGTCACTATAACATCTGTTGCGAATGTGGGCAGCACACTGAATGGCATATGGCCACAGTTCTTTAGGTAATCCCTTTTCTGATAACATACATCTTCCCATTTCAAAAAGTGTTCTCCATTGTCTCTCTGCTTTTCCGTTTTGGTGTGGGGAGTATGGTGATGATGTTTCGTGTCTAATGCCTTTATCTCTGAGTAGTGTTTGAAAGTCGTTACCTGTGTACTCAGTACCATTGTCCGACCTAAAACACATAACATTCCCATAGGGTGCCCAGTCTGCCAGAAACTTCTTTGTCGCTTCAGTCGCTTCACTTTTGTTTTTCAGAAAATAGACTGCAACAGCCCCAGAGAAGTCATCAGTAAAAGAAATAACATACCTGTGTCCCTCTAAGCCTGTAGGGGTAACAGGTCCTGACAAATCAGTATGGACCAACTCTAGTGGCTTGCTCGTTCTAACATCTGACTCCTTGTTTCTGTTGTTAATAAATTTCCCTTCTGTACAGGTGTTACATTCCATTTTGCTGTTGTCAGTGATTTTCATTCCCTCTACCACATTTTGTAATTTCATAACATCAGTCATGTTACAATGTCCTAATATTTCATGCCATGTTTTCAGGTCACAAGCTAGCTTAACTTTATCATTGTTGGTTATGTCATTTAAGTTTTCCTCAATGTATCCTTCATCATTATTTTTCATCCTCAGGTAATACAGTTTCTCATGTACCTCAATAGGGAATACAGTACCATCTTTACCCAGCAATTCATTTTGCCCATCTGTGAATGTTACACTGGCTCCATTAGCTGTAGCTGATATCACAGAAAATATGCTCTGTGGGTAGGATGGGATGAATAAAGCATGTTTCAGAGTAATTTTAACATACCTTCCCTTTGAGTTCAACAGTTCAATTTGTACATCACCACGCTTCAGCGCGACGTTGTTCATCTTCTTTCCATCTGCCAGTTCCATGTAGTGTCTGCTCGGATCAAAAGTCTTGTCGATTCTCGTGAACAGTTCTTCATCAGTAATGATGTGTGATGTTGCTCCACAGTCCACCATTATTCCATTTTGCTTGATGTTGCGGGGCAGATGATTACAACTGGCTTTGGACACCATGGCCCAGTCCTCCTCGTGGTTGTCCTGCGCGTCCGACGTCTGCTTGGCCTCATCTTTCCGTCTCGGTCCTCTTCTGCATGTCTGGTCACTGTGGGTTGTGCTCCTGTGGTAGCTGGACATCATGGCCCAGTCCTCCTCGTGGTTGTCCTGCACGTCCGACGTCTGCTTGGCCTCATCTTTCCGTCTCGGTCCTCTTCTGCACGTCTGGTCACTGTGGGTTGTGCTTCTGTGGTAGCTGCACCATTTTGGCTCGGCTTTTTGGCGGCAGTCCCTGGCCATGTGCCCGCGCAGGCCGCAGTTGTAACAGTTTAAAGGCGCGGCCTTTTGGCAACAGTCTTTGGCCACGTGCTCGCGCAGGCCGCAGTTGTAACAGTTTAAAGTTGTCACGTCCACTTTCATTACATTATCTGCCTTTAGGTTGCTTTCAAACTTTTCTGTCTCTTCATAGCTTCGGAGTCTGCTCTTGAACTGGGTGAACGTCAATTCTTCACTGCTCTGTGTCGTGTGAATAGCAAAAGGCTTGTATGATTCTGGCAATCCCTTCAGAATCATTGCTATTATTAGTCCGTCGCTAATAACCTCTTTTGCATTTCTCAGAGACGTTATTGCTTTTTCAGCACGTAAAACATAGTCTGTCACTGTTTCGCCGGGTTCTTTTAATAAGGACGTGAGCTCTGTGTAAAGAGCGATGATCCTGGGCTTACCCTGGCTGGCGTAATGGCCGCGTAGCATCTGCAGAGCTTTCTTCCCGTCGTCGGCGGCATCTCTCATGACCAACGACAGACTCTTATCGTCGAGGGTCTGTATTAGTTCCGCGTAACATTCCGCGTTTTTCTCTTCGTCTGGGTCTGCAGATAAGATGGTGTCTTTTAGGCCTAGCGTTCTTAGATAAGCCAGGAACTTTACCTCCCAAAGTTCGTAGTTGTTTTCGTCTCCGTTGAAAACGAGTCTGTCCCACCGTCCTCTCGTGCGGCATCTGGGCCCATAACCTGTTGCGTTTTCATGTTCACCGGCGACGTTTTCTCGTTCATCATTCATGTTAGAAACCACACTTCTTTCCGTCAGATAGCTGTAGCTTCTTTATTTATGAATGGCACACATGTAAACTCTTCTTCTACAGCAGATCTAGAACAGCGCTACTTACACACACTAAACTCACTGCCCCTAGTGGACAACAACGATATAACATGCACACAAAATAACAACAATAACATAAGATGAGAACATATTCCAACAATATTTGTTATTTTTACTGCTGTCATTACACAATTTTCAGAAGTATATTCTTAAAAAAAATTGTCTTATTCCAATATTAAGTTACAACAGACTTCATTTTTTAAATATCAAGTAGCACATTTATTGACAGTCTTGTTAAGGTAATTGACAATAAAGAAATTCTGACAATATGTACAAATGTGTACCATCATGAGTACACACAGAACTAAATACAGTAATCCCAACAATTTACAGCTCTGACTCGGAGCTAGTGGCATGGCTCCTGGATGCATCATCATCATCATCATCAGCTTTGTCGAAGTAATTACCATAATACAAATCTGGCTCAATGAAATTCCCTACCGAATCAGACTGATGATCAACATCAACATCTTCAAACACATCACTAATGATAGAAAATATTTCTTTAGCATGGTCTAAACAGAATACAGGAAGATTGTCAATTATGTATGACAGGTGAAATATATATTGACAATGATTCAACACAGAGTCCACCAGTTGTTGACTGAAACCAGTGCATGCTTCATGTGAGGTGAAGAGTCTATTTGATGAAGTGATTAGACTGGCCCTGTAACTCTGGAGCAGATCTGCAATCAAAGACCTGTCCTCTGCTGTCACATTCCTAGATCTGCAAATAGCATTTTTTTTCTGAATCTGTTCATAATCTGGGGGGGGTTCAGTGCATGTGCTCGATGTACAAGAGCAGATAGTGTGACAGTAGGTGCAACAGCGATGACCTGGTTCTAGATGGCTGGCTTCAGCTTCAAAATGTGAATACAGCTCTTTTCTGAAACATTTGGTTTTGCCTGCCGTCAGCAGCTGCTTTACCTCTTCCTCCACCTTAAATAAATGTCCTGTGTTGTATATGATGGCATGAGATGGCTGACCATTTCTTCCAGCCCTGCCCACCTGTTGTATTATGGACTCTAAGTCACCAGGAATACCATACATCACCACATGTGAAACATTAGGAAAATTCATTCCCATTCCCAAGGCTGTAGTTGCAACAACTACACGGCAATTACCTTCCCCTCCCAGTGAAGACAACACTCGGTCCTTGTTTTGTGGGAGTGTCTTGCTGTGGAACATACCAATTAGTAGGTTTTCCTTTTTATGATCATGATCACAGTTTACCCAGGCGTAGTCTTGAAGTTCAGCTTTTAAGTATGAAAAAACTCTCCCCACTGTTTTTAACGTTTGGCAATATATAAGTACAGGTTGCATGGTTGACCCCTTGTCCTTTACAAGTTTCACAAGCCAGTCAAAGCAGCTTAGTTCGTTGATGTGCACCTTGCACAATCCAAGACGGATGTTTTCCTTGTTGGGGCTGGTGATTATCTGAATGGCATTGTCCATATGAAGAAGTCGAGTGACACGGTTTCTTGATTTGATGTCAGCAGAAGCAGTCAGTGCCAAGATTGGTGTTCCTGTTCAACAGAGAAAATTACAAAATAAACACATGATCATAGAAAAAAAAGTTGTGTTGTGTAATATGTCACACTAGGTAAAACTTCATGAGCATCACATTTAGTAATGAACTGTGTCCAGATGACTCTTTAACCATCGCACATAGGTCCATTTTTGCACTTTTTAAAAAGTTTTATAAAATTTTACATAAGGTCACTATCTCATCATGTGCTATTAGTTGAATGTGCTGTGTTAACACAGACAGCATATTTAATTTAATGTTAAAAAAATGCTGATTTTTTAACAGCTTTACTCCTTTTCAAAAACATCTGTTTGACTCTGCAGTCAGCTTTTGAACAATTTATAGTCACTGATTGTAAATCGTCTTTTTATTGCTCAAATACACATGCACAGACATTTATATACCATCCATTTATTTGTGTCAAATTATAAATATACACAGACACTATTTGTTTTGACTGTCTTTGTTGCCGTTGCATATATTTCAGCATTTAGGAGCAAAAATAATTAAAAATAAATGTCTTTTCTATCTTTTATTAAAAGACAATTCTCACAATAACAGTTTACGTTTCAAAAATCGTTCTGCTAGATTTCAAGCACCTAAAACAGAGATAAGTTTGGTCAACTCACCCTCCTTGGTGATAGATCTCAATTCTCCAAGCTTGCTAAAACTCTCTCGAAATGGTGACTCACCCTTGGATGATTCTCCCCTGCAAGTGGACAGCAAAATGTGCAGGTTTTAAATCATACCATGTAGAATAACTAAAAGTGACAATGTTGGGAATGCAAAGGCAGTCTTAATTACATTTTTTTAAATGCTTGCTTACCATTTGTACATAACGTGAACCTCATCCACCACGATGCCAATGATGTTGTTCTGGTACACAGACGAGCTTAGCATCCGTCGCCACTTAGCATTGAGCAGCCAAGACTCAGGGCTCCCGAAGACCAGGCTGAAGCGTCCTTGCAAAATGTCACAGTCTTTGTTCACACCGAGCTGCCCAGCACTTACTCCTAATTTCTGTGCCTCCTTGATTTGATCCTCCATTAGGGCAAGAAGAGGTGAAACGACGATCACGATGGGGTTTGCTTCTTTAGCATTTAGCCTAGCCACCTCCTTCGATATTAACGGAGCCAACTGGAAAATTAGACTTTTGCCAAATCCCGTGGGGAGTAGGGCCACGACGTCTTTGCCAGCAATAAAATGTAATAAACATTTTTCTTGCTCCGACTTTAACATATCAATATTTGGAAGGCTTCTCAAAACAGACTGAATAGCTTCCTTCACTTCTTCCGCCATTGTTTAAAAAAAACTACAGACAGATAACTGCGCATGAAATCGACGTCATTCAAAAACTCCGCCCCTTCTGTTCTCTGATTGGTCCGGTCAAAAATCGGCCGGAGAAATCGCTGTCTATGGGAGGAATCCCAGACTGTGCAGTGAAGGGAAATGAGAATTGAGCGGAGCTGTGCAGGAAGGCGAGGGCCAGGCTACATATATTCATGTGTAATTCTGAAATGTGGCTACAAACTGTGTGTAAACAGAGCACTCAGCTGAATGTGACAAACATCATGTGGAAACTGGAGTCACATGATGGAGCTCCATTTGTCTGCTGGAGTCTGTGGAGGTCAACAAATATGGAGGAATGGGACAAGCGTAGAATCTCCTAGAAGACGTTTAGGTGGAAATATAAGAATGAATCTGCAGCTAAACGCTAAATAAAAGAGACAAAATGAGTAAAGCAGCTATAATAATAATAAAACAGAAGTCATCATTTATCTGCTGCCAAACTTTACTCAACAAATTAGAAGATAAACACAAAGTAACAAATTCAAACTGTTCTCCATCACAAACAACTTTTCCACACACGTCAACATTGTTCACCTATTTTCTGTCACTTCGGCTGTTTCCGCAGCTAAACAAACACATGCTAGTTGGCAGCTGGCTCCATTTTGGTTGATAATTCTTTAATGAGGAATGCATTAAGCATCGAGATGAGAACAAACTTGAAGGATTTAGTTTTTGACTTCCTGATTTGTTGGAGCGCTCTTCATGACTTTGTGCTGAGTGTTTTTACTCTGAACTTCTAAACATACAAGAAATAAAATGTTTGTTTTTCACAAAGTTCAACGTTTTGTTCAGCACATCCAGCGACTGTTGCAAATGTAAATGTTCAATGTTTTCCTCACAGAAACCTGCGCACATTTCAAGAAATCCATCAGAGGTTTGAGTTTAGTAAATCAGTGAACATCAACAGATCCAATGATTTGGATTCAAAAGATCCAAAACTCCACAGAAACCAGTTTGAGCTCAACGGAGACATTTTTGTCCATTTTATAGTCAAACACAAAGACATTTAAATCTAAATCATTCTTTGGACATCAAAAATCTTATGACTGTAATTAAATCTTTTTATTTTTAAAGTTTCCAAAACTCATGTTTCCATCAAATCACAAAGTTTTGTTAACGAATGTGAAAGTTGATGTTAAATAGTTCAAAGCTTCATTTCAAAGTGAACCTTTGGTTCAGTGTTTGTCAGAAATGTTTGGTTGTGAAGCTCAGGCTTTAGATGATGGATGGACAGACAGACAATAAACAGATGTTTGAATGATCCAGAGGAACAGTTCAAAAACACATCTGGAAATGTTTCAACATAGAAACTACTTTCATGTTTTGAAACACTCAAATGTTTTTTCATCCAAAAGTGTTTTTGTGTTTGTGTTTTTTGACTGAACTCACAGAGTTGAGATGTTTTCAAAGTCAAAATGATTTTCTTTCCTTCATCAGCAGCTAAATGTAGAATATTTGATGCTTCATGGAGTCACATAGTGTTTCATCAAACAGCTGGTTGTGCTGCTGTTTTAAATTGTGTCCTAAATGTGAAAAGTGATGCGAGGACATCATTTGATTGTCCACTCTGAAGACTTTAGAGAAAGACAAACAGAGGTTTCTGTGAGACACTTGAAGCTGGACGTGTTCATTGAAGTGTTTCTTGTGAGCAGACTCCAACATGTCTCTGGTCTCAGACTCAAACACTCGGGACACATCAGCTGAAATAAAGTCCACTTTGCTGCAAACATCTGCTGTGAAAACAAAGTGGAAACATGAACGCAGCAGGAAAAGTGATTTTGAACGCTGCACACAAGATGACTTTTCTGTGGATCATCAGTGGAAAATATTGTCCACAAGTGATTTCAGCAGCATGTGGTGGTTGAGGCCAGTGTTCCTTTAACAGCTGTTTCCTCTTGCTCACATCTGTTTGACAGAATCAAAGGAGTGAAATAGTTAGAAATGTGTTCCAGTTTGATCCACGTGAAGTTGAAGAATTCAAAGTGAAAGAATTCAACAAGAGCCTCAACAGTCTTCTACTCTCCATCATGTTCAGCCTCTGGATTGAGACGTTTCAAACTGAAAAGTTCATTTCCTTTGGCTTCCAATGATTTTAGCAGCTCAAGTCTTTTTTCATTGACTCCTTTAAGAATAGATTTGGACTTGTTCTTAAATGTTGTGTTTGAACACCTTCACTTTGTTGTTTTATGGATGTTATTTTGGAGTTTGTTGTTCAGCACATTGGTCAACTCTTGTTGTTTAAATCTGCTTTATTAATAAAGTTGATCTCATTTGATTCATGGATCAGCCTGTATTCTATATTTATACAACATGTAATGATGTTACACAACTATTTGATGTTTTTTCTAAGAGAATGGCTGAACTTTAGGACTTGATGACAGTTTTTCTACCTGATTGTTGTTTATTTGATGAAGAAATGTGATTTGAGCTCTCTGTGATTTAAATGTGTCTAAAAAAGAAAAAAGAACTTGAACAAGTTTCTGTCCACAGTCACACTGACTAAAGCTGACATTAAAGCTGGTCAAACTTGTAATGATTTTTAGGTAACCCAGTTTGTAACGAGACCCAGAACGACACAAGGCACGAGAGTACAAAAAGAACAATGTTTATTGTTATTATTTATTATACAGTGGTTTAAAGTACAACGTGGTTCATCCGGAATCCCTGGAGGAGGAAGCAGAACGTCAGAAGGAGTAGACCCAGGGGCAGTTGTGAATGTTGGTTCTCAAATGTTTGTTTGTTCTTACAGATGATGAAGGGAGATGGGTTCCTTAAACACCAATAACTCCAGTGAATCCAGAGGGCAAAGAAGGCAGGCAAGTGGCTGGAGGGCACGGCACGAGGAACGAAGAGCAGGATCCAAAATCAGATGTGATGACTGTAGGCACATAAGAACAAGGTAAGTCTCTTTGCAATAAACACAAGACTGGCTAGAAGCATAAATACCATCAATAGGAATCAATGCTCCAGCGAAGAGTAGTACTCGACTGCAGCCTTAAATAGGATTGTAGCTCATCAGGTGGATGACCGTCGTCAGCTGAGGGTGATTGGCGGCCATCTTGGAGCTGCAGAGAGTGCTACAAAACTTTGCTCGGCGGCTCCTCTCATCACTCCGTCCTGGAGTTTATTGCTGAAGGCTGTTTTTGTCCAAGTGGACAAATGTCTGAGCCTGAAGACCAAGGAGACAGCAGCTGTTCAGATCCTGAAGAAGGATCCAGATGTTTCCAGGACTCCGATAAAGAGGTTGATCCCAGACGTGTGTTCATGAAGATTCAACACTTTTCTTTCTGCTCTGCTTGAAGATGCACCACAAGCTGCTCATCTTTCATGACATCATCTAGTTTGTGTCCTCGTCTTGTTTTCCAGATGTTCCTGATGAACATGATCAGTGTCCTGAACACAGAGCCTGTAACCTGGTCCAGTTCTAGGACTGGTTCCAGTACATGGGGCAGACCTGTCTCACCTTTGAGGTGCTGGTGTCCCGTGAAGACTTGATGCCATGTGAAGATGCCATGAATTTTGTCAATACGCATGCGCGCGCATGCGCAGTTGCAATAAGCCAATTGCGTCATCATGGAGCCGTGGGGTCATCGTACGCTGCAAGTTACGAGCAAAATATAAGTCTGTGAATTGTTTTGTGCACAGTATACATGGTGTTATTGTGTATTTACATAATTTAAAGTGTGCAGTGCATTTTCTGAACTGTTTAAAGTGTGCAGCAGTGCATTTTCTGAACCTTCGTACGTAAATTGTTTCGTTGACGTTTTGTGTGTAACATGTGCGCAACTTCGGAGTGAAAACTACGTTTGTTTATGTGCGACCAGTGCAAGTCCGAACCTTGTGAATTTATAAAGACAATATAATCATAATCGACCTGTGCAGATTACTTTTACTAGCATATTTAGTTTTATACCAGCACATTACGATGAAGCGATGAATAACCTGAGAACAGCCTGAAAAGCTCTGAGGTTTAGTGTCTACACAGTACTAACGTTGGGCACGTTTTATTAAAAGAGGTGGGACACAATCTTATTTATCTTAAATTAGCACAGACAGAGCGTAGCCCAGAGGTGGGTAGAGTATTCAAAATTTTTACTCAAGTAAAAGTATTGTTACTTGAACCAAATAGTACTCATGCAAAAGTAGTGAGTAGGCATCCAAAAATTTACTTGAGTAAAAGTAATAAAGTACTTTGATTATAACCTACTCAAGTAGTGAGTAACTGCAGAGTACCATCTTGTGTCATTAAATTATAACATGCAAATGGATTTACAAGGAAACATAACTTTAATGAGACTGAACATACATTGTTATAAATAAAAACACAAAGGCAATACCAGCCAAAAGGATTTAGAAATAAACCACTTATCTTTTACATTGTTGTAAATAAAAAAACAAACACAAAAGCAACTGTAGCCCAAATAATTCAGCTAAATAATAATAAACTTGACTTTCTGCAAAACTTTGTTTCTACCAGTAAATGTTGGAACTCATTTTCTTACATTTTGACATCCTATAAACAGCACTAACTGTTTACCAGAATCTCCAATGTCACTCAACATGGCCCGCGTGGAGAGTTTGTTGTGGTCACGTGACTGGTTGGCTTCACTTGGCTGGTTACATGTCAGGTGACAATAAGTTACGCAATAATTTTGCTGCAAATGTTTTTACATACTTGAAACAAAAGTAACTGTAGCGATCAGCAGAAAGCCCATAGTAACTGAGTAAAAGTTGCGGTTTTCTCCCCTAAAACTTACTCAAGTAAAAGTATAAGTCTTTCACATTAAAACTACTCTCACAAGTACAATTTTCTCAAAAAGCTACTTAAGTAAATGTAACGGAGTAAATGTAACTCGTTCCTACCCACCTCTGGCGTAGCCAAAGCCTTAAGTTTCAACATCAGGTGAAACACAAGCAGGAATAAATGTTGATAATTGCTTTATTTTTATTAGTCACTTTAAAACAGGTGTAATACAAGCAGGTCATGCAGGCACACTGCTGCAATACTGTGGAATAAATGCTGATAATTGCTTTATTTTTATTAATTACTTTAATTGTGTTTTGCAATGATAGTGTGCACCTACTGTTTTTAGTTTGTAGTAAGCCTGGATGGAATTTTGGACTCTGTGCAGCTCCTAGAGATTAAATGTCCTCTAAATAGCTCCATGTCATTTGCACAGTTTCGTGTTGGCCAAATTGTGACATCAGATGCTTAGAAGATGAGACGTACCGGTACCTCATTCTTACCAATGGGCAAAGTGGATTCTACGTCCAGGTGAGTAAATGTTGCAATTTTCAGTATATGTACTTATGTGACAGGTATTTGTAAACCTTCATTAAAACATATTGTACATTTATTCTTCCAGGTTCATTCAGCAGACAATGACATGCCTGGAGCTGCAGAGCTGCTCGCTGGTTATCTGGACACCAACAGAACATCTGGAGTTGAACTTTTTTTTTTTGACAAAGATTTTACAGAAAAACAGATGAAACACCTCCATAACTTTTACTTCTCAAACATGCTTACAACAACACATCAAGAACTCTGTATGAAGCTGCTTTGGAGAAAATACCAGTCTTAATTGTTGTTTATATTAGTTTTTATTTTTATTAAAAAAATTAAACTCCAAGGCATAATATCACATTCAGACATATTAACTCCATCCATCCATCCATCCATCCATCCATCCATCCATCCATCATCCATCCATCATCTTCCTCCTGGTTTTACATCATGTCACAGGGGCAGCAGCTTGAGCAGGGAGTGTCCAGACATCTCTTTCCAGAGCAACTTCTTCCATCTCTTCTGGGAGGACTCTTACAGCCTTCCCAGACCACTCCAGCATGTCCTGAGTCTTCCCTGGGGTCTCCTCCCAGTCTACATGTTAACATACAATAAAATGTACAGACAACAATAAACAAATTATTTTGCAACTAACATATTTGTTTACGTCTTGCTTTGCATGTAATTTTTTCAATAGCAAATTAAATGTTGAAGCTATAAAAAATTAGCTTTTTACAAGTTTATATTTGATGCTATCGTATTCAGTTGTACTTCCTTTGTCTTCACAAAACGATCAATGAAAGTGACGTGAAAGCTTGTGTAAGAATTAATGAGGAGGTCAATATTAATATTGACCTCTTTATCCTTAATTAATCTACTTATTCAGATTGAATAGTAAATTCACGGATTCTGTTCTTTTTCAGTTTACCCAATATCTCTGTGATCTTTATGATGGATAAATAAACAGAGCCATTAAGTGACAAAGACGTTAACTTAGTTTGATATGTCAAAGAGACACTATCATTTATTTAAAATAAATCAACTAAATTAACACCATTACACTTGATTGACATGATTTCACTTTCTTTCAAATTAAAACGTCAGCACACTTAAATTCAACACAACAGACTTCAATATTGGATGTTAACATATTTAGTCTGTGGGCTCTTTAAACTTAAAATAGTTTCCGGCTTAGATTGAGAGGGGAAAAAGTAGGAGGAAAGATTTAAGAAGAATTGGGAGGTTAAGAGAGGAAGTTTATCTTGCATTTATGAAACCAGATGACACTCTTCTGTACGCGTCCAGCTAAGATATCATCACACCTCCAGCAAGCAAACAGCTGCTCCTTTACCTTAAGACGTCCGCCTTGGTTCTGGTAAAGAGCTGTGGTCAACTTTAGACTGACGAGTCGTCGGTCCCGCAAGTCCAAGCTGGACTCCACGCGTGTTTACCTTGTCGGTGTCGGTGATACTCGCTTTCATCGGCAAAAGTCGTGGCAGTCGTGGTTTCTTGGCTCAAGATAATTTATTCCAGGAAGGAATAACAAACGCTCGTTCGAGGTGGACTCATAACAGCCTGTTATCAGTCCTTAGCTGAAGACGCAGGTCGTTAGCTCTTGACCAAAACGTACTCAGCTCCTTGGGAAAGTTCACATCTCCTTTGAAGTTCCCAGCAACTCTCCAAGCGTTCTCGCACAGTAAGAACTTAAAAAGCAGGAACAAAGAGAGGAGTGGACTTGCCTTATCAGGCCCAAGGTCAGCCAGAGCAGAGAGAGCTTTGTTTAGGGAACAGACAGAGAAAGCTGGAGCCTTGTTCATGATTAAACTGTCTTCTTATTTCTAAACAAAACAGTCGGGTCTCTGTGACCCGATATTTCCCTTTAACACAGCAGTGAAGACAGTAATTAACACATTTCAGAATAACACAGCATAAAAGCACATATCATGAAAATGAGAAAAGTTATTCTTGATTACATTAGAATAAAATCAAGATATAGAAATAGTCTCTTTTAGTGACTATATGTCCTCAGATTATAACTAATGGAATAATTGTGTTAAATGTCCTGCTTTACTGAGAGGTCAGTAAAGGTCATCACTGGACAGTTCAAAAGTACACAGGTGTCTTAAAAGTGGACAAGGTCATGTCCACTACATCTCCCCCCTTTTGGAAGCCATCGCCAGTCGTTGGGGATGGGGTCCAACACGAAAGGAAACCTTGAACTGTCTCTGATCTTAAAGTAATCCAGCAAGTGGAAAAGAAAAATCAAAAATTATAATCCCATAAAGTTTTGGAAATTCCATACTGTTCGGAGGTAATCCCATTGCGAAAAGCTTTCAATCCCTTGGAAAACAAAGTCTGTTAACTCTTGGCAAACAAAGTCTGTGATCCTTTAGGAAACAAAGTCTTATAATCCACAGCGGTAATTCCACAGCAGTAAATCCACAACGATTAGTTTTGTTGATTGATCAGCAACAATTGTTTTCATAATCAGCATGTAGAGGGGATCCCTCGATTGACGCAGAGGAGGCGACCCTTGGATGAAGGTTGAAGACCAAGCGTTGGAGCTGCAGGTCCCCACATCGAAGGTTGTTGGCTGGTTGGTCTCCAGTCAGTGCCACTCTGGTTCTATGTGTCATGCAATTATGTGGTTTTAGGTGGGCTTATGATTGGGATTTTACATTAGGCCCTACCTATATGCACCTGGTATGTAAGCTATCATGGTTTAGATCAGCTATAATTACCAATTAAGGGGTGGATCAATTCTGTAAATTAGATATAGGGATCTATACCTATAGAATTTTGGAGGGCTTCTGTAACGAAGGCCTCTAATTCCAAACTATTC
>JBBPBX010008637.1:0-13811 GCA_038048925.1 Garcialebias charrua
GACATGATTCCCAGTCAACATTTTCCTGCGTTTTATTAACTTTGTACTCCAACACGGTATTTAATAGTAGTTCAACCTCGCGGTCTGTCCACACAAACAAATGAATAAAAATAATAATAATAACAGGAAGTGGTGGTTGCTTTGAAGGGTTGTGACTGCACTACACTGCCACCTATGGGTTCGGCATATTCTTTACAACGCTCTGTGGTGAAAATAAACGGGGACATGTAGACGAACATTTTAAATATCCGAACATGTATGGACAGAATTTCTAGGCGCAGCCAAGGTGTTGAGAGGATCCGTTTTGGTGACCTTAGAATCGCTTCTCTGTTTTTTGCAGATGATGTGGTCCTACTGGCTTCATCAGTTCGTGATTTACAACTTTCACTGGAGCGGTTTGCAGCCGAGTGTGATGCGGCCGGGATGAGGATCAGTTCCTCCAAATCCGAGGCCATGGTCTTGAGCCGGAAAAGGGTAGCATGCCCTCTCCGGGTCGGGGAGGAGGTCCTGCCCCAAGTGGAGGAGTTTAAGTATCTCGGGATCTTGTTCACGAATGAGGGAAAACTGGAGCGTGAGATCGATAGGCGGATAGGTGCAGCGTCCGCAGTGAAGCGGGCGCTGTACCGGTCTGTCGTGGTGAAGAGAGAGCTGAGTCAAAAGGCAAAGCTCTCAATTTACCGATCGATCTACGTTCCCACCCTCATCTATGGTCATGAGCTTTGGGTTATGACCGAAAGAACAAGATCTCGGATACAAGCGGCTGAAATGAGTTTTCTCCGCAGGGTGGCTGGACTCTCCCTTAGAGATAGGGTGAGAAGCTCAGTCATCCGGGAGGGACTCGGAGTAGAGCCGCTGCTTCTCCACATCGAGAGGAGCCAGTTGAGGTGGCTCGGGCATCTGGTTAGGATGCCTCCTGGACGCCTCCCTGGTGAGGTGTTCCGGGCACGTCCCACCGGGAGGAGACCCAGAGGAAGACCCAGGACGCGCTGGAGGGACTATGTTTCTCGGCTGGCCTGGGAACGCCTTGGGATTCCCCCGGAGGAACTGCTCCAAGTGGCTGGGGAGAGGGAAGTCTGGGCCTCCCTACTTAGTAGGGTTGGGCATCGTTTGAATTTGAGCGATTCCGGTTCCGATTCCGATTCTTCGTTTCGATTCCGATTCTTTTCGATTCTCGATTCCGATTCTTTTTGTAGGCGGGGTTAAAAAAAGACGTGTCAATTCAATTCAGTTCAGTTTATTTATACTGTATAGCTCCAAGTCACAACAGAAGTTGTCTCAGGGCACTGAACAGAAACAATCAAATATAAAAATAATAAGTTAACAGAAACTTTAATATAAAAATAATGGTAACACTATTTATCTGAGGAGACTACTTTGAGTTTAACTCCATGTTATAAAAAAGCTACAGTAGTTAGCCAGAGTTATTTCAGGATGAAATAATTTGAACTTCTGTTTGAATTTAATGCTATGAACTTTTTCCTTTTTGTTACATTTACTATGAATTTCTCACAGGGCAGATTAGAGCCAACATGGAGGACTCACCAACATATATTATTATTATACATATAATATTGTCCAGTGTCTGATGCTGCAGTCATGTTACTGAGCTCCCACTGATGGGCTAACCTGGTTCCACCACCAGCAGCAGGATCCTCAGACAGAACGGCTGGTGGGATGTCCTGGTATCTGCAGCCCTCTCTCCATTTGTTTCTTCATGGACATGGAGCTGTGACATTATGTTGTGCCTCTTCCTCAGCAAAACGCTCCTCCAGTGGAGACTTTCTGGACAGACTGCAGGAAGTTCCTAAACAAACAACAGGTTTATCAGTATTATCAGTAAAAAGAGATTATTAAATCATTTTTAAGACTGAGAATGTGTACAATTATTAGCTCTGTTGTTATTGCCTAACTAACCTATTCAATAATTCTTCAAACTGTGACATTCACTCATAATGGAATGGAAGAGAACATAAACAGAAATTATATAATAATGAAAACTAGAGACATTAAAACATTTTAAAAGACACAGAGAACTTTAAATGGATTAAGAATGTTAATAAGTGTTGGATTTGAGTGCAATGTGCAATCCATGGTTGAATTCACATCTGAAAAGGGATGCAACCTTTTCACAACATATGCTGTAACAGTTCTGTGGCACTCTTCATTCAGTTAACACTGACGTTTTTACCTTGGACAGTCACTGGTGAACACTGTGAAGCCATTTCAGGTCGTTTGTCTAAGAAGAAAAAAATACAAGCTAACGTTAGCATCGTGTTTGTATTTGAGCTGACTTACCGCTTTAAGCGGAGTATAACTTGTTAGCTGCCTTAATGTTGGTATGAGATGTAGTTCATAGTTTATTTATTTACCTGATGGAGCCGAAGAGGTAGCGATTGGCGAAAAGTTCGGCGGAGCGTTTTGCAGACGGACCACTCTGTACTTCCGGTCGGATACGAAGCGAAAATAATCCGGTGGAGCGCGTCAAAGACGGGACACTATTTTACTTCTCCACCCTCCTTTGCATGATATAAAATTATTGCAAGTGCTGCACTGACCTGACTGGTCATTTTATTAATTAGTAAGCTTTCAATCGCGGAATGCACACTTCCGGTGAATTCTTCTTCGTTGGTTTTCGGTGGCGGCTACTTCCGGTCGGCTAACTAGCATCGAAAATAGGAATCGCAAATTAATATTTTGAACGATTCCGGGAAAACCGGACAGTTAGTCCCGGTTCCGAACGATTCTCGATTCTCGATGCCCAACCCTACTACTTAGGCTGCTACCCCCGCGACCCGACCCCGGATAAGCGGAAGAAGATGGATGGATGGATGGATGGATGTATGTACAGAGATTTTTTTTTGCCGCAGATATTCATTCTTCAAACACCAGGCTATGTGTGTACAGGGCCTTAAAGCTACATTATATGTTTTTGATAGCTGGAACCTGAGACTCCCTCCTCTGTTAAGAGAAGGTTTCTCTCTTTTAACATAAACAGCTTCCTTCACCCCCCTCTCAAACCATCTGTGTTCTCGGTCCAAAATGTGCACATTCTGGTCCTCAAATGAGTGTCCCTTGTCCGTGAGGTGGAGATGAACAGCTGAGTTTTGAGCGTAGTTTTTTAAGCTAATTTTTGTGCTAATTTCTGCTTATTTAAACCAAGTTCAGAAAATGTGTTCCTTCTGCTTTCTTTTGCTACGTTAGGTTTATTCATCCATTTCAGCTATATTTCATAATGTTTTTAGCTAATTTCAGCAGTTTTTCAGCCAGTTCTTTTGCAACAGGCATCCAAATTGCATTTAAGCAGAAAATACAATTTCACTAGTTATGTTTAACAATTCTTATTATGGAACAATTCCTTTACACAAGTTTTACCAATCAGAGTCACTCTCATTTCTCTAGAGTTCCATTAATTAAAAATAACTTTTTTTGTCTGGACTATGTTGATGTAATAATCTAAGAATTCATTTTTAGGCTTTCATTTAAAATGGCAGATTAAAAAAAAATGTGTTCCCATCAGCATATCATTGATAATTACGATGGTCAGCACGTTTTATTTTACAGCCCGTCTCTAAAGGAGGAGGTGTTCTCAGATCGTTAGTAATAAAACATTACTAAAGCAGTCATGTTCTCTCAGATATGTCGGTCATTTCTGGGCATTTGTGACTTTTAGTTTTACTTTAGAAAAAGACTTTCTGATCCGTGCATGACAGCATGTTTTTGAACTCTTCTTCGTGGGGGAAAAAGTTGATGCATGCATGGATGGATGGATGGATGATGGAGGGAGGAGGTGCTGTTTTTGAAATGGAAATCAAAAGGGGAGGAGGCACACATCTGGGGGTCTTTCAGACCTTTGTCGAAAGAGGAGAAGAGGTGGGTTTTAGAGGCCCTCAGTCAGAAGTGTGTGTGTGTGTGTGTTGTTGGGGCGATTGGAGGATGGGGTGAAGGGGTTCAGGGGGGAACAAACTGATAGAGAGCAGAGTAAAGGATATCTTTTCATCTACTAGAGGAGATAAGACTAAAAAGGCCTGAGGGAGTCTGGGTCGGTGTTTGGAACTGAAAGGCTGATGTGAGTTGAGAGGAAAAAAGAAACGGAGGTGTTTAAGTGAAACAAAGGAGGATGTGATTGACACAAAGATGGAATACATGTGAAGGAAATGGAAGCATTAAAAAAAGAAAAGAAAGGATGGAAGGAGAGATGCACAAGTAAAAGATGCACTGATTTGCATAAACGGGAGGAAGAAAAGTGGGGCAAGGAAAGAGGGCAAAAGATCACTCGCTATGGTTGAGAACTTTACGGCTGACAGTTAAATTTACCTCAGGCCTGTGTGTGTGTGTGTGTGTGTGTGTTGCACTGGGTGGAATAGCCCAGTGGGGGGTATGGCGTTTGTTCTGCAACATGGCTTTTGGGCTTTTTTTTAGTGCTTCACACACAAGTTTGTCCTCTTCCCTTTCTTTAGAGGTTGAGTTCATCTAGTTGTACGAATCCTTTCACTCTTTCTTGTTCTCCTGCAAATTTTCTTTGTTGGCGGTTTAATGAAATTCCTATGGTGTATAAAAATGCCAGCCCGGTCTCAACATTCCTATTTCAAAGTTGTTGAACCAATCCGGGTTGAATCTGTCGTGATCGGAGATTTGCGATCCCTTTAAATAGCCACTTGTTCTCTAACTCTTATTTGGGCAGTCGTAACTATTTTAAAAAAAATAAAAAATAAAATGTTGTGCTTCCTGTTACTTAAAGTGCAGCAGTACCCAGGCAAGGTGTCTATTTTACATTACAATAAAATAATTTGGTTTGTTTTTTGTTTTAAAAGTAATTAAATTGTCGTCCGGATTAATTTGGCATGGTGTGAAGCTGGAAAGCACGTTGGATATGTCTTGGAGAGTACAGTACTGAGCAGCTTTATGTCACAATAGCTGAGATCAAAACAAGAGCTTCTTGGTTTGTTTTTGCAAATTATGCTCTACACCAGAATTATTCCACTGAGGGATGACAACCCCACCTATAAATACACACGGGTTATGAAACAAAGTACCTCAAAGAGTTTGGAGGAAGTTTATAGCGAATAATACTTAAGAAGTGTCAGTGTTTTCAACACAAACCCTTAGGAAAAGGGATGAAATGTGGAAGACGTGTCAGATCTCAGGAGATTAAGCTAATAGCTGAAAAATTAGCAGTACAGTATATAAAAAGGTTTTGGGGCTCTGTAGTTTAAACTCACTAAATAAACGTGTTCATCTGCTGAGTTGTAACATCTCAGCACCACCATGACTATCGTTTATAGTCGATAAATTATAGACAGTAAATTTTATTTACTGTCTACTGTTTACATTTATTACTACTGTTTACATTTACACTACTTTTATATCTACACTACTGCTGATTAGTGCTGGGCGATATGGAAAAAAATCAAATATCACGATATGGACTTTTTTATATCACGATAAAGATATATATCACGATATATACAACACGATGTGTGTGTTGTGTACAGGAAAAATTTGGACCAAAGTAGAAAAGGAGTTTCTAGTTTCCAGTCTGTGAAAGCTGCAGAAGTGGGCTGAACGAAGCTGAACCGTTGCACTGATTCAAACCCTGATGTGTTCTCATTCAGGAAATAAACTGACTGATCATGCAGAAGCCCCTTGTCTTCCTTAAAAACTACACAACGCAGAGTCGAGGGGTTACTTGAGCTGGCTTGGTACAGTGGAGTGAAGCAAAACCTGGTTAAATCACATTTCCAATGTAACCGGGTTCTGCTTCACTCCACTGTACCAAGCCAGCTCAAGCAACCCCTCAACTCTGCGTTGTGTAGTTTTTTCAAGGAAGACAAGGGGCTTCTGGATGATCAGACAGTTTATTTCCTGAATGAGAACACATCAGGGTTTGAATCAGTGCAACAGCTCAGCTTCATTCAGCACACTACAACAGAGCATTATGTTAGCTTATTCTTTTACTCAGCAGTGTTGTCTAACATTAACAAACTTAAAAGTACAAGAATTGGTGCCAGGCACATATCTAATAAATATTCATTGCACATAATTCATCTGAGTAGATAAGAATTATGTTTTAGAAAAGAAAAGGAGTTTCTACTTTGGTCCAAATTTTTCCTGCAGGTGGCGGTAAAACAACGGCTGCTAATAAAACCCACGAAGAAGAAATCCGCTCTGGAAGCTGGAGTAAAAGAAACAGAGAAAACGTTGCGTTTGATTCCGGTTCTGTTGTGTCTCTGGTCTGTTTTGTATTGGTTAACTGGACCCGAGTTCGGACTCGGTTGGACTCTGGGTTCGTGTCCTCTGGACCCATTTTGTCTCCGAGTTTCAGCGGAGCGAAATAATGGAAGCTAACAAGGTGAGCTTCCCCCTCTTTTTGGTAAAAGTTCTTCTTCTCGGGCTGCCTGTGCAGCTGTTTCTCCTTGTTGTGAGTGACACCGGCTTCATGCCGGCTGCGTCTCTGCGTCTCTCGAGTTTAACAACGTAAAGCATGTGTCGCAAACCCGCGCGTGCGTCAAACATAAAGCAGCGCCGTCATCTCGCAAAACCACCAAATGAAGCTTCTTTGCGACAGTTATTTTTTATTCTTATTTATCACGATAGAGACGATAGGAGGAAAGTTGCACGATAGACACGTTTCTATCGTCCCCACGATATATATCGTCATATTGCACAGCCCTACTGCTGATACATATACGGTATTCTCTGACTAGCCTTATTTAAGGATGCCCAATGTGCCTTATGTGCCTTACTGCATATGCCACTTTGCCTCTATACCAACATCAACTACCTCATACATATACTGTGTACATTAACTCATATGCTGCTTTGCCACTCTTTGCAAATGTCAATGCTAGAACCTTCAGTTTATTTTATAGATATACTTTTTATACTACTATGCAAAAACTCAGGACAGTATTACACTTTTATTATTTCATTTTATGCTTATGTTCATTAAATGTTTAGTGTTTTAGTGTTGGTGTAAATTTTCATACTTTTATACTACTATGCAAAAACTCAGGACAGTGTTACACTTTTACTATTTTATGCTTATGTTTATTAAATGTTTTAGTGTTTTAGTGTTTAAATGGTTACTGTTGCACCGAGGGACTGAGAGAAACGCAATTTCAATCCTGTGTATGTCTTGTACATATTGTAGTTCTGACAATAAAGTTGACTTTGACTTTGACTTTTGACTTCGTTTAGTACTATCAGGGTGGAGAGGAAAAAAACATGTTCAATTTACTCAATTAGTGATTGAGGGAAATTTTGCTGAACAATTTCAACTTGCACCTGCTCACGTTGACTTGGCCAACAAATATTATGACTCACTTTAGCGTGCAGAATTATTATTTTTTGTCAAAATATAACTAGTACCTAGATAAGGGGAGTGGTGGTGTAAGGCCCTTAACCACCTCTGCTCCCCTAAATGCCTCATAGCAGCTCTGCTCTACACACAGGGCTATGTTAGCTCGGTGGTTTGTCGTTGTGTCAGGAAGGGCATCTGACTTGAAACAGTTGCCAAGTCTTTGTGCAAGTTCATTCGCTGTGGCGACCTCTGTAGAAAGGAACAAGAAACAAACAAACAAACAAAAAAACTACCTAAATATGAGCTGTAATAGGCAAATGAAAGGAATTATTGTGACTCGAGTCCGCCACTCGGAACACCGAATAAAAAATAGAATTTTAAGTCAAATATTTTCTATAGACCATCGTTACGTACATTAATGTCTTATAATTTAAACTCTGTAAGCAGAAAAAATATACACAGAGTGGTTTAGAAGTTATTTAGAAGAACACCGATAAAAAACTAATGCTCACGGGAAGTCCGCCACTCAGAACACCGAATAAAAAATAGAATTTTAAGTCAAATATTTTCTATAGACCATCGTTACGTACATTAATGTCTTATAATTTAAACTCTGTAAGCAGAAAAAATATACACCGAGTGTTTTAGAAGTTATTTAGAAGAACACAGATAAAAAAATGCTCACGGGAAGTCCGCCACTCAGAACATTGAATAAAAAATCAAATTTTAAGTCAAATATTTTCTATAGACCATCGTTACGTACATTAATGTCTTATAATTTAAACTCTGTAAGCAGAAAAAATATACACCGAGTGGTTTAGAAGTTATTTAGAAGAACACAGATAAAAAACTAATGCTCACGGGAAGTCCGCCACTCAGAACACCGAATAAAAAAATCAAATTTTAAGTCAAATATTTTCTATAGACCATCGTTACGTACATTAATGTCTTATAATTTAAACTCTTTAAGCAGAAAAAATATACACCGAGTGGTTTAGAAGTTATTTAGAAGAACACCGATAAAAAAATAATTCTCACGGGAAGTCCGCCACTCAGAACACCGAATAAAATTACATTAATGTCTTATAATTTAAACTCTGTAAGCAGAAAAAATATACACCGAGTGGTTTTGAAGCTATTTCTAACATACCGGTAAACAGAACAACAGCCACAAGCTAACAAAAAGCTAAGCTAAAAGATCGTTTTTATTTTATTTTAATCTCAAACATCTAATAAAGCTACTGGTACTCACTTGTATACGTCCACACTGTGATTCCATTCTGTAAGTTTCAGAAAAATCCGCTGAGTGGTTCTTGACTTATCTTACAAAAAAAAAAAAACAGCTAAGAAACACATAGCTAACAGCTACATCCAGGCCAGCAGGCACACAGTCAGTCCGAGCACAGGAGCTTATTTTGGGCCACATGAGCTGGAGACGGTCTTCTTCTTCTTGGGTCGGTGTACTCCACTGGAAGTGGTACTGCACAGCGCCATATCGCCCCTAGTGGTCGAAAGTGGTACTGCACAATTTTTCTGCCAAAGTGAAAAAGGCTGATATCTTAGTCAAAAATTGGTCTAAAAATATGGAAAAAAATCCATAAATAGGTCGCATCGGATTATAGGTCGCAGGCCTTGAAAAAACCATAAAAAGGTGCGACCTATAATCCGAAAAATATGGTAAGTGCGTACGTGCACCCACATGTGTCATTGGACTGGTAAAAATGAAGGAATAAAAATATAATTCCTGGTTAGCAGAATATGTAGCAACACTTCTGTCTCATCAGAAGGGCTTCGGCTGCAGGATTATATTAAAGAAAAAAACTAGGGAAAATATTTGATTTGTGGCCGATAACCGATATGTTAAAACTTTTGTCCTATAACCGATACCAATACCGATATTTTTTCCTTAGACCTACTTACATAGTCTACATAGCTTTCTCTGCTGTGGAATTAAAATACTACATTGTTCTGCATGGTCTTTGTCAGTTTGACCTGCTACCAAATGCAGATGCCAAAAAGGGGCTGAAAATGATGTAACACTTCCAACTTGGATTATGTTTATTGTCAAATTTATTCATGACATTTACTCTTTAACACAATGACGATACTCAAACAGTGCAAGTCTGTAAATTTCCACAAAACTAAACTCAACGTCATAATGTGCTGCTGCTGCAGGCATCCTTATCACTGGGTTGTCATACAAAAACAGTGCCTTTATTTATATATAATGTGTGTGTGTTGTCATTGTATGTTCCCATACTATGGCGAAATTGGCTTTCTGCATTTAACCCATCGCACCTGGGATACACTCAGGTGGAACAGTGGGCAGCTATTGAAGGTGCCCGGTGAGCAACTGGGGATAGGGTGTCCTGCTCAGAGACACCACTAGATGTGCAACGACTGGGGATCGAACCTGGGACTTTCAGTTCTTTGGCCAGCTGCCCTACCTCTACTCCATCTCGGCCGCCGATATATATAAAAACAGCGCCTTTTATATTGGTTATTTATTTTGATGGAATGATCGATGTCCAATATTTAACTTTATCGCTAATAACGGCCAATACCAATATCATGTCGATAATATCATGCACCCCTAGAAAAAAATAAATAAATTACCAACAAGTTCACAGCCTGTTTTTGCTTAAAATGCCCAGGAGGGCTGGGGATTTCAAGTTGGTTGGTGTTGTTTAGACAAACATGTTCTGGTTGGGGTATCAACAAAATAAAAACTGCTTATTAAAACAGTGGTTGCATTAATTTTTCTAACCCGTATTATTTAACAAATCTTCAAATCTTCAAAGAATCACTTCTCATTCTTGCCACTAAAAGACACATTTATTTGTAGAACTTGTACCTAACAGAAATTCAAGATTTGCAATAAGGTTTGAAACAGAGTAAAATCTTTTTTTTATTTTTATTTTTTATACATTTTACTTGTAATATAAGTTTGTGTCACTGTAAAACTGTTGCTGCTTGTTTGTTATAAACCTTCTGTCGGAGTCAAACGGCCTCAGATTTCACTCACCTGTTATCAATTGTTCATCTTTTGAGTCCCTGAGTTAAGCAAAATTTAAAAAGTGAACATTAGAATTGAGGAATTTCTGCAAGATTTTGAGAAACATTTTCTTAGGCCATTACTGCTTTTTTCTAATTGACATTATATACACGACATTAGAGCAGTTCTTTAGGTTCATGCAGGAATAATACAGTATTTAGAAATGTTTATTTTTTCCGTCTATAAATTGCTTTTATCAAATTTATAACGCGTCAACTTTAAAGTATGCTCAGATTAGGCTCTAACTGTTGAAAAAAGTCTTTTTTTATATTTATTTTTATAAAGCCCCAAAACCTTTTTTGATTCTGTTTCCTGATAGTCCTCTTGGCTAGTGTTTGGATCGAACAGCTCTGGAAAACGGTATAATGTCAACACCGTGGGCTTGAAATGTTCCGTTATGCATATTCGCATGTGTGTGTGTTTGCATCTCAAGTTTGTCCGGACGTTTTTATCCCGTCGGGTGTTACAGGAAATGTCCGATACTCCACAAGTGGAAATTCTGTGTGTGTGTTCAGGCATGAGAAAGAGTTGCGTTGAGTGTGTGGCAGTTTATGCACGGTATAGTGTATAAATCTGTTTCGCTGTGTGGCTGACGTAATGTTTGAGATTACGCAGACATAGACAAACCGCACCGTGACACACACACAAAGTGATGTGTGCAAGTATATGTGTGCGCTTAAAATCAACAGCGCTGTCTGGGACACTTAGGGCAAGCTGCTGAGACGTGTGTGTCTGTGTGTGTGCGTGCGTGTGTACACGTTTCTGGCAGAAGTCTCGTTTGTTTTCAGTATTTTTGGGGAGGAAAAGACAGCAAAGCAAGAGTCAACAATCAACGTGTTGATTTATGCAGCTACCAGTTCCTTCCATTACGCCTACAACCACCACTGAAGCTGAGTTTGTTCTCCATTATTTTTGATGTATGAGAGTCTTAGCTGTGCAGTGCAAGGTCAGAATCAACAGTCAACAGATGATTTATGCAGCTCCAGGTTTCCTGCTGCTATCGTACATCAGGGCAGGATATTAACACCGTTCACGAGGCAAATGTGGCTACTCCCCTGACTGTGGTTGGTAAGTTTGTCTCGTCTACCAGCCACCGTAGCCGTCTTCAGTTAGTTTCTTCCATTCGGCTGTTTTCTGAGGCGCAGCAGCTACTTTTGGCCTGCAGTGTCAAAACCTTTCCTTTGTAGGTCACAGGGTGTAAATCTTTGATTAATGCTCTTGTTCTCGCTGCTTACTTAGTGAATAAATTCACAAACAACTCATTTCTCATTTTTGAACAGATTACAGCGACCGTGACATTGACTGTAATTTTTTGTTCTCTTTTGCAAACTTCTTTTAAAATTGTTCCACTAAAGAAAATTTCAGGTATCATGAACAGCATTCCTACAATAATAGTTAATTTATTCATTTATCGAAATTTATACATTTCATTAAAATCAAGTCAACAACTCAAAAAATATAAAAACATACATTCAAAATAAAATGAAAGGCAGCAGATGAAGAATAATCTTATAATCTCTGCTCCCTTTACCAAATATACTCACAACAACAATTTACCAAAGAACAAAGTTAACTACATCAACTCAAACAACGATTCATATAAATTCTTATGCTATTTTTCATATTCTTTCAAAAACAATTACTTTTAATAACCTCTTAAATATATACCGAGATCTGGCTGTTTTAACATTTTCTTCTAGACCATTCCACAATCTTATTCCCTGAATTATTGTACACCGCTCCTTCAAACTGGTACGAAAACGAGGTTTCACAAACATTTCTGTCCCTTAAAGAAAATAAGTACCGGTACTCTCCCTTTTAACAAAATTTACTTGTACTGTATATTTACAGGCAATATATATAGCAAAATGCTATAATCAACCAAATCATAGAACTTCAATATCTTTAGTTTATAAAACAATATGTTTGATGGATATCTATAATTTTTTTCTGGTAATAATTCTTACTTCTCTTTTTTGTAAAATAAAAATAGGATTTGTAATAGTTTTACATGCCTTACCCCAGACTTCAATGCAGTAATTTAAATGTGGAACAATTATTGCATTATATAACATGAACAATGCTTTGTCATTTAATAGTTCCCTTACTTTATACAGTATTGCTATTGATTTGAGTCACACCTCATAGGTAAAAGTAAGGGTGTATCTTTTAGTGTGACGTTCATTTTACAGAGAAATGCTCGCGTCTCACTAATCCACACGTGCATTTGTGTCAAAACACAACTACAAAGCTCTGGGCGTTGCGTAACTGAATAGATCAACCACTCCCTCAGCTTTCACTGAACCTGCTTAAAGAGCTGGTCAATCAAGGTGAGTTGGAGTTGTTCACAGGAACATTAAAGCACAGAGACAAAGCAGTTTTGTCTCATTCCTAAGTTGATAAGGGATGGTGCGCTTTGTTCTGCTGTTTGAAGAGATACCAGGTGGAGCAAATCGCTAGCAAAACACAACCGTGTGAGTTTGAGAAAACTGTGACAGAAATATTTAAAGTTGTGATCGTGCTCAAGGTTGATTTTCAACTAGCTCAGTGCAGTTAAATTGAATCAGTCAGCATGGATTTATTGTTTATTTTGAACTGTAGTTATCTATTTGTAGAAATATCCATTTTCTATTGAAGAAGTTCCAACATTAAAATGCTTAAATCTGTTGAAATCACTTGCAGATCTTCAGTCTGCTCACTTGATGGGTGTTTTAGGTTCCTTTTTTTGCTAAATGTTGATTCATTTGTTGAAAGAAACCCATTAGGGATTGGGAAGACGTTCAGCAGTTGGTGTCAGCTGTTCTTCAGACACGCTATCAGCGGGATTCAGTTTTCTGACATCTCCTCTGGGAGCCATTAGTAATTTTCTATTACAGTTTCAAACTATTTGGTATTCTTGTATTTTTTATTTTTTTTCCTGCTTCACCAGTTTGTCCAACAGAAAACTGCTTCAATAGTTTTCACTGATTATTCTTAAACACTCACTATACGTGGATGGTAGCTTTGGATTAGAAGTTTGCATTTTGATAAAAGCATTTTAGCACTTTTTTTTTTACTCAATCCTTGTTATAATTTACAAACAACTTGTTTCAGATCAGCCTCAACCAAATGTCTGTCAGATCCAACGACTAATGATCATAACATCACCAGCAACCAACCGGTCTGACAGGCATGTGGAAGAGGTGACTTAAGGCCAATTTGTTCTTTGTTTACCCAATGTCTGGATGAACAGGCAGCTTTCGCTTAGTTCAAACACATCAGTGCGTTGTGTGTTTCATTCATCATGTGTCATAAAATAAGAACCAAAAAGATGCCAGCATTAAAGGAGGTAAACGTTTATTTTTATTAACAAGCCTTACACGTTAAACATGTTTAAAGTATACCTGCAAATTTGTTGCTTTTTGGCGAAAATCGCAGATGTCAATCAAAAATATGTAATTTACGTGAATCATCTAT